>CAHIKZ030000175.1:0-312500 GCA_903632075.3 Acanthosepion pharaonis
TTAATTAGCTATCAACAAACATTGTATATGGATTGATTTATTGCTGTTGAAGCTAAACATTGGCTTGTATTTAAACAGTCCAATATTATGCTATGATTAATGAAAAAGGTTTATTCCCCACCCACAAATTTATTTTGATTATGTTTTTTTCATTTCTGGGCAAAAGCTTTGGTTTGGTTTGGTTTGGTTTATGACATATCAACCTCAATAGGTTATTTAATGCTGACAAAATTTTTATTACTGGTAATATTTTGTTTTGTCAAAAATCTATTTCTGGTGATATTTTTTTTTCCTCAAAAATGTATAGCTGGTAATATTTTTTTTTTTCAAAAACGTATTGCTAGTAACATTTTTTTCAAAAATATATTGCTGATAATAGTTTTTTTCTTTTTTTTCTTCAAAAATTTTTCTCTGGTAATAATTTTTTTTTTTTTTTTTTTACAAAGTATTTCTGGTATTAAAACCTATTTTTACACTTTCATAATGCTTTTTACCTCAGTTTGGGGGTAAACTATTTGCCCATAGCTGGGACTCTAACAGGTGCTATCACCCCGAGTCAGGGTGGACCTGGGAACACCAACAAATAAGAGGTGGTTCCATGTTCCTCAAAACCTCCTGATCAGAAGCCTTGCTGTTGGATGTAGTTTATCATCTTACCCTGGATGCAGATGTAGTTTATCATCATACCCAAGACTGGCAAAAGCTTTAGACATAATCAGATGATTTGGTATTATCCATGGATTTTGAAGTCCTATTTCATAAAAAAAAATTTCTTTCAGGAATTCAAAGTGATATTACACTTTATGAAAAATATATATTAAATAATATATGTTGAAAATGGATAAAAGAACTGTAACTGCTGTTACCTCAAAGATACAATTAAACACAATCACCAATATCTATATTATATATACATGGTACGATGAGTAAATTGTCACCATTATATATTTTTCATTTAACACATGCAAGTTATTTGTTTTTGATTCTGTTGACTGCACAGTATAGTAGAGTCAGTTGGGCACCATCTGTGAGAAAAAGAGCACCATGATGCAATTTACTCTGCTAGGAATTTCAAAACATCATGTTGTACTGCTTGGCATTCACACCAGAATCTCCAATACGAACATTTCAGAATGTTTAGGTGTCAATGTGAGAACAGTGCAGAAGATTCAGAAAGAGTTGGATGAATGTAATGATGATTATAAAAGTACAGCAGCTCAGAAAACTCACTCTGATCATTCTGATAAGAAAAGAACTCCCGAATACACTCAATGAGGAGGCCTACATCAAGTGCCTTGAGGCAGTAGTGCTGCCCTGGGTCAAGAGGGTGGCTGCTGGAAGACCCTACATCTGGCAACAGGACTCTGTAGCATGCAACATAAAGCAGGAGAACCCAGTCATGGCTGTCAGACAATTTCTGCAATCACATCACCCCTTACATCTGGCCACCTAACTCCCCTGACTGCAACCCCCTTGATTATTAAGTGTGTGACACAATTGAGTGAGAGACCAACAAAACTCCTTGTAACATCAAAGATTGAAGGCAAGGATTATGGCAGCATTCACCAATTTAAACAAGACCGTTCATAAGAATTGCAGGAGACTAAATTTCTTATAACTGATCCATATGCTAAGTATTTGAAATGTTTAATATGGTAACCTTAAATGACCTCCAACATCAGTATATATCATTTTTGTCAATATAGCAAAACCAATATTTCAGTTCATTTTGGTAAAAATGGCATACTACTCTTTTATGACTTCCCAGATCAAGCTAACAATCTATGCTATCAATTGATGTTCTTATGATTAAAATAAATGCAAAATAATTGGGATGCTGAAATATACAAATGCACATACAAACTTTAGCCTATTAACATCTGTCTATATATCAGAGATGAGGTATTTTAACTATTTACACTATTTATATCATAATGTCATCATCTTTAATGCCATATTCACACTATTTCAGCCAGTGTATATGCCAGTCTTCTTCAGGTGATATATATTGGAATTTCAAACTGAACCCTTTCAACATATGTCACCTGAAGAAGGCTGGAGTGTACAATGGTCAAACATTGTGAATATGGCAATAAAGTAGAGAACAGTCCGATTATATAACTAGTGTAAATTTAGCCTATTAATATAAACTTAAAAAGGATTTAATTTACTTGGACTCAAACAAATAAAATGGGTATAAATTTAAAACTTTCTTTGAACAATGTAAACATAAAAACTTTTTTTTATTAATGGCTACACATGTTTGAGCAGGTAAACCCTTTTTTTATTTTTTTTTATTTTTTTTTTTAAATAGCATAACTGACATGTACTGGTCTGGGTATTCAAAAGTCTTAATGAAAAAATTGTGCATTTTGACAGAGATCGAAACTGCATTCCCATTTTGGAGAAACCACCTTTAAACTAGGTGTGCTTTAGCCTGCTCAACCATGAAAGATTTTACTGCAAATCTAGGCTCAATTACTTTTCTTAAACTTATAAATTTAAAGAGCTACAATAACAATTTGATCAAACAATATCCATATAAATCATTATAAATAAATAAATAAACAATGACTAGGAGAATTACAGTTATTTACTGAACTTAGATTCATTTTGTACAAGGCTGCGAATGTGAGCCACCTAGTGAGAATCTTACAATTCAGTAATGATCTGTGAGATAAACTGGCAGATGATTACACCATGACATAACTAGTTAAAGAAACAAACAAAAAAAAAACCTAACATTCTTGAATAGAGAGGCAGAAATGATTGGGATGGACAGGTAACGGATTCAAATACTCAACTGGGCTAATTGCCTAGAAATCTTATTCAAATATTTTTAAAATGCAAGGAATGAATGTGATGTTTGTTTATGTTCTTTGATGAAAACTTCATCACACAGATTAACTTTAAATATATTTGTGTTCAAATGTTGGCAAAAAATCTTCAAAGATTCATTTCATGTAGAGAATTCCATGAAATGTATGTCATAAATGATTAGGAAACATTTTGATAAGTAGGCATAGTTTACTGGTTTTCCTTCTCACTGTGCATTATATATATATATATATATATATATATATATATATATATATATATGTGCATACACATATATATATACCCATCCATACATAAACACATATGCACATACATATAAATAATCATAGTAATAATAATAATAAAAATCAAATTAAAATTATAGATAAAGAGCATATATAATATCATAGATGTAAAAACACTGTGAATGCATGTATGCATACACGTTAGTACCCATAAAAAATATCCAACACTTCAAGTATAAGATTCTCCCAAATTAATGTTATTAGGAAAATATATATAAGTGAACATTGAAGTCAACACTCAGAGGCCTTTGAGTGTTGACTTCAATGTTCATTTTATGTTTACATATACTCTATCTCTGATATTGAGCACTTTTATCCAATAAATATAGCATATATATAAAACTATATTTCTTCATATATATATATATATATATATATATATATATATATATATATATACCAGTAAATTTACCAGTAAAAATTCATTTATCACCATATTTGTACATGAACGCACAACTGTAAAAAAATTTAAAATCAAACTCAGCATTGCTATTGCATGCTCCAAAAACAATAACTCATTTCCAATAGCATTTTCGGATACAACAATACATATATTTTCGTTGTCCTCATATTACTAAGAGAAAAAACAAGAACAACATCTATTCCATACCTGAAGATGTCTGTAGGAACAGACGAAAGCTTGTAGTAAAAATTAGAACTAATGCGGCAGAAATTTATAGAAACAAGGATCTTTTCATTCATAACGGATTCGCAGGTTTTTGTATATTATTTGAATTGTTTGCAATGATGGATTTCTCGCCAATTAAATCATTAACCTTTGCATTTGTTTTTGTGTGAATAATTCATGAATATATAGATATATATATATATCTGTATATATCTATCTATATATCTATATATATATCTATCTATATATATATATATATATATATATATATATATATATATATATATATATTCTATTTCTTCGTGTGTGTGTGTGTGTGTGTGTGTGTGTATATATATATATATATATATATGTTTCTTCATATGTGTGTGTGTGTGTGTGTGTGTATATGTATATATATATATATATATATATATATGGATAGATAGATAATACTAGTGGTAAATATATACATATATATGCAAAATATATAAATATATATTTAAAAAAAAAAAAAAAAAAATGATTTTCTCCATATTTCTAATGCATGAGTAACTAATTTTCAGTTTTTGAATTTGTAGGTCTGATGAATTGGATCGTATTTCCGATTCCAATGGAATAAATTACGACCATGGAATATTAGTGTTTAAGCCTTTTTATTATATATATATATATATATATATATATATATATATATATATATAGTATGGATTTGTGCATTCTTGGAGCCTACCATGAGAATAGTGGTTAGCATGCTCTTCCCAAAGATGCATCACCTACATCAGGTTTGTTAATTTAATATTAACTCAATATTTAACTGAGCTTGGCACAAGGCTAGTTTTTAATGTGGGGCTTTCCAAGCATGTAAGCTCGGGCAAAAATTCCTAGTATAGACCACACATACACAGTGTTCAGTTGCTGTCTACTTTTCCTCATACAAGTATCTGCCCAAAGGTTTAACCACATCTGTGTTTCTCTCTGCCCAAATGTAGAGAGTCCAACAAGCTGAGCTTTGATATACACTTAAATATTAACTCAAAATATGATTTTTAAATTTTCTTTCATTCCCTATTACTGTCAGTTTAAAACTACAATGTCATGAAATATTAGGTTGTGGCAAAAGTCCCCAGCATTATTTTTTTTTTTTGGAGATGTTAGGGAAATCTTAGAAATAATGTTTAAATGAGAAGAGTCATTAACATATTCAACATTGTTCAGCCATTCAAATCTCTTTGTACAGTTGATGTTGGTAACATATTTTGATTGATCCATTGTTGAAAACCAAACAATGGATAAGTCTAAACTAGAGTCTAGATTAAATTTTACTTATTTATTTGTGCACTCAGTCACCTGTAGTAGATGATCAAACTTACACTGTTGCATTGTGATGAGAAAAAAATGAAATTGGTTATTTTGGTTTTTAGTCTGTACTACACAGTATCCTAAATGATATCCTCAAGACAATGTCACAAAACCGGTTGTATTGTATGCTACTACTATATACCTATGCAGGTTGGAAAACAGCAATAATTGCTTGTTTATAACACCAACACTTGGAACCAACATTTCATGGTTTCTTCAAAAATGTATATACATTAATATCAAGCAATGTAAGTTTAAGAAACTGACATATACCATATATACTTGTGTATACACTGACTTTGTGTATAGTGCAACCTCTGAATTTTTTTTGCAGAATTTTAACCCTTTCAGAAAAAAATTACCTGTGTATAGTGCAACTGTCACTGAGAATTTCCAATTTTTAACCTCTTCAAAAATATTACCTGTGTATAGTGCAACCCTCTATATTTTGTATAAAAAATTGATCATAAAAATTTGCACTATACTCAAGTATATATGGTAAGTGCATTCACAGAAGCAGAAAGGTTAAACACTTATCTTTCTTTTCTTGTTTGGTGATAAAAAAAAAAAAAAGAAAGAAAAAAAATGAAAGAAAAAGAAAGTTATTTTTAGACACTATAGTCACCTACAATAAAAATAAATGAATTTATTATAAGAATCTAAATAATAAAAAATTATAGCTAGATTCAAAAGGCTTTTAACAACTTAAATGGAATATATTAGAAAAGAAATTCTTTGTGCTTGTTAAGATTCAATGGGAATTCTTTGTCATGAATTGCTTGAACCTGGACAAACTGTCATTGTACTCAAGAAAGTAATCAACTCATTTGAATGTTGCAGTGTGATAAAAAAAAGAAATGCAGTCAACCAATGATTCTGTTGCCTGACAAAGTTTGTTCATATTTTTCAAATATGACACAAAACCTATTAACTGGCTAGTGGCTTCAAAAAGTTCAAGATATTAAAAACAAGCATCATATTAAAACCAGAATTTTTCTTTTATGACAGATTAAGCAATTTAGTTGTAATGTGAAAGTAGATTATAAACTGAATAATGTTGCTATGAATAAAAGATTCTGTCGGAAAAAAAACTTTTGCATCAATCTAATAAGTCCCTTTTCATATCAGAACAAGCAGAAAATGCTAAGTGAAAAAAGTTTTGTAAATTATTTGTATTTATTTTATAAGGGCTTCAGGCATCAGTTAATTTATGGCTTGAAGTAAAGAGGGCGCCAGTCAATTTAATTAAGGGATTTTGTCAGGACAATCAAAACGTGTTAAAAAAAGAATAGCCTTGCCGTATCTGTTTAAAAGAAAGTAACAAGCATTTATAAAGTAATTTCTTTATTTAGAGATACAACCCTACTCTATTATTAACATTTTTCCTTATTTCTTCCCCTCTAGCGATTTAAGGGGCGAGTTGGAAAAAACAGGTGCAAAGTGCAAACTTATGAACATTTGATAATGAGAAAAAAAAGGGTAATAAAAGGAAACAAAAAGAAAAACAAAACAAAAAAAACAACTAAATTTAGTTGTCTTAAAAAAAAAAAAAAAAAAAAAAAAAAAAAAGACCAGCTGAGTTAAAAATGAAAGTTTGTATCTATCTTTGTATGTCATCCTTTTGAGGGTAAGTACATTATAAAAATGTACCTACCCTCAAAAATGTACTTTGCCATAGAAGGTCTGATCAGTTCCCAATTTGCTTGGTATATGTTTTGATTTTTTGTTTTTGTAAATGACCATAAAAGGGATCTGCTATTATGTTTTACAGTCACCCTAAACAGTAGTTACTATATATTTTTATTTTTATTTTTTACTTTGTATAATCCATTCAATTTTTGTCTTGGCTGTCATTTATTTTAGTAACCTTCTGATCACCCACCCCTGGTCCACAAATGAGTGAGACACTTTGTTAGCACTGGCTATAAAAATAAATAAATAAATAAATAAATAAAAATAAGTGGCTGAGGACACCTTGATGTCTGTGTTGATACACAAAGAAATTAATTTTAGATAACACTTTTTTTTAAAGCAGTTTTGCATTTTTTTATTGTAAAGTATTTACTTTCTGTAACAGGATTTACAGTCTATAGTGGATTCATAAAAATGCACATCATAGCAAGACTTTTGTGAGAGCAATACCATTAAACTATTCTGACTTTCAGAATAATCAATTTCCTGTTCAAATTGCAAATCCCTGTAGAGACAGTATTCATATGCACCCCAATAATGATAAATCCATTCTTGCAATCTTGTTACAAATGATGAAACAAAGATCATATGAACATTAAAAGAGGAAAAGATTGTTAAGTCTTATGTGAAATAATGACAACTTTAATATGTTATTAAGCCTTTCCTTTCTGATTCTGTTATGATGTTGATTTGGGGTTAATAACACGTAACAATAAAAAGGGGTTTATTCGGTTGGTAAGTAGGTACAGAAATCGCCTGAGTAGTCTATAACTAACTCAGCCAAGAACTTCTCCGGCTCTGTCTATCTTTTGACATGCCACTATTTAATGTCTTTGTTTGTAGACAAGTTCATCTTCAAGAGGGGTGGTAGGTTTCCTACCCCCCCCCCTTGAGATTAATTCCAGAGGAATTAATATCTTTTCCTTTTGGGATCTGGACTTAAACGTTCCACCCTCGTTCTTTTTCTTTTGCTTGTCCTTCTTTGGACAACTGTTTCAGGCAATGGTGGAGTTGGTATATCAAATAAATCATATAATACCTCCATTGGTTCTTCATTTTCTTCACTTATTTCTTCGATGATTCTTTTCCTTAATTGGTTCAAATGTCTTTTGTGTGTCCATTTTTTGCTTCTTATCATGTACAACATTTTACCAATTCTTTGCGTTACCACTCCATCTTGCCAAAATTCCTTCCCATTTTTGTAATTTTTAAAAAAAACTTTATCTCCCGGCCTGAAATATTTCATATTTTCCTGATGCGTTTTGTTCTGGTAACTCTTTTTTCTTTCCAGCAGCAGCCTATTGAACACAGATCTAATTTTTCTAGCAAACATCAGTTCAGCTGGAGACATCCCTGATATTGCATTTTGGATTTGGTATTATTCTGTATATACTTAAAAAAACTGCTGTATATTACCATCATCTGTATTAGTACCATTTGTTTTTTAAGGGCTCTCTTGAACATATCAACAAACCGTTCAGCCTGTCCATTTGACCTAGGATGGTGCGGTGAAGTCGTGATGTGGTCAATTCCCAGAGTCTTACAAAACGCCTTAAATTCACTTCCTGTGAATTGAGTTCCATTGTCGGTGACAATTTTTTCTGGTACTCCAAACCGTGCAAACAGTTCTGTAAGAAAATCTTTTGTTACAGAAGCAGTTGGTCTTTGCACTTAAAACCTCAGGCCACTTGGAATAGCTATCCACAACTATCAAATAAAAATTACCATTCATGGGTCCAGCATAATCTATGTGGAGTCTGGTCCATGGAACATCTGTTTTTGGCCATAGTGTGTATTTTACTGGCGGTGCTTTCGCTGCCATTTGACACCCTCTACAAGTTTTAACTACGTGTTCAATGTCTTTGTCATATTTGGCCAATAAACGTAACTCCTCATCAGGGCTTTCATACATCCAATACCAGGATGCCCCTAATGAAATTCCTTCAAAATCCGCTTTTGTAGTACAACCGGTATCACGACCCTTCCAGCATATAACAGCACTTCATCACATATTGAATATGTTGGTGAAGAAGTTTTATCTTTTCTGAAGTTACAACTTCTTTCATTTTTTTAATAAAATGTCATTTCTGATTTCAATTTTATTTCATCTAATGTCACCAGTAATTCTTTTACTGTGTTATGCATTACTTCCACCAATTCATTTTCTGCTTGTAATGGCGCTTATCACCGTATCTTCTAGCGGTTCGAAGACGTTGGGATCAGTCTAGATAAACCATCAGCATGGCTTAATTTTTTAGACAATAAAAATTCCATTTGAAATTATAATTCAACAAAATGGTTCCCCATCGTTGCAAACGGTTTTGCCGTATGAGTAGGTATACCCTTCTTCGAACCATAGATCGAAAGGCAGTGGGCGATGGTCGGTCTGCAATATAAACCTTCTTCCATGTATGTACTTATGGAATTTTTTACAAGCATAGATGATAGCTAAGCTTTCTTTCTCAATTTGAGAGTACTTCTTTTCTGCGGGTAATAATGTCCTTGATGCATGTGCCACTGGCTTCGTATTGCCGTCTCTGAATTTATACAAAATTACCACACCTATTCCGTACTCGCTTGCGTCCGATGCCACTATAATTTCCTGTTTAGGGTCATAATGTGTTAGTGATAATTCCGACGTCAAAATATTCTTTATTTTGTCAAACGCCTACTGACACACTTCTGACCATTCCCACTTTGCTCCCTTTTTAAGCAATTTATTTAATGGAGCCATAAGGCTGCACAAATTAGGAATATATATCCCATAATAGTTAGCAAGTCCTAAGAACGCTTGTAACGTTACTACATTTTTGGGAGATGGCATGCTTTTGATCGCTTCTGCCCTCGCCGGATCTGGTCTTCTTCCATCAGAGTCTATTATCTGCCCCAAAACTTAATTTCACTCATAAAAATTCACATTTTCAGCTGCAAGTTTGAATCCATATTCTTCAATTTTTCAAAAACCTTATTAATATGTTCCAAATGTTCATTTCGATCTTTACTTTTTTATCAAAACATCATCAAGATATGCAATGGCGAAGTCCAACCCTGCCAGCGCAGTGTCCATAATTGCTGAAAAATACTAGAGGATACTTTCAAACCAAACGGCAAACGGTTAAATTTGTATAAACCCTTGTGTGTATTGATAGTCAACAATTTAGAACATTCCTCGTCCACTTTCACTTGGAGATAGGCATCCGATAAATCCAATTTAGAGAATATTTTTCCTCCACTTAAACTTGCAAAAATGTCTTCTGGTGAAGGCAAAGAATATGTGTGGTCTTTTAAGCAATCATTTAGACCCGTAGAGAAATCAGCACACATCCGAATTTTATTATTCTTTTTCTTAACATATACAACAGGGCAGGCCCACTCTGAAAATTCAATGCGTGAAATAACTCCTAAATTTTCAAGCCGTTCCAATTCTTTGTTAATCTGTTCCAAAACACCAAATGGCACATTTCTTTTTCGCTTGAAAATAGGTTTTACATTTTCCTTCACTTCAAATTTTGCCTTCGCCTTTTTGCAACATCCAAGACCTTCTGAAAATACTTGTGGAAATTTTATTTTCAGATCTTTCAACAAATTTTCTGCAACCCGATTTTTACACGGAGAAGAAACATTAACTCTATTGCAAAAAGAATTTATAGGGAGTTCCCATGAATTAAACAGTATAATCCAATCTGTTCCAAACAAATTTGAAGCATTTTGTAGCACATACACTTTAGACTTTAGTGTCTTACCAACAAATGAAATATTACAAGAAAATTCACCTTGAAAATGCAATTTTCTTCCAGAAATCCCATGAGCCACTTTTTCAGCCTTTTTAAGCAAAGGTCTGCCTATTTTAATCCATGTTGCTGTATTAATAATGGAAATATCACTTCCAGTATCTAGCTGTAGTTTAACATTTTTTCCATTAATTTTCACCTGTACAAATTTTCTTTTCTGCCCCTCCTCAATCTCCTGATGTGACAACACAATATTCACATCTTTTTTCGACTTAACTTTTTTTCTTTTGCTTTTACAATGAGTACTTATATGGCCTTTATTGCCACACGAATAGCAATTTTTGTCGTGAAAAAAACATTCACTTTTAAAATGACCACCACCGCATCCAAAGCACGTTGGTTTTTTAAGGTTTTTATTAACTATTCCCTTTTTTGGTCGAATAGCATGGACACGGGATACGTCTTTTTCTTCAATTTGCATATTGTCATGTTTTAAGTTTTCAATTCTTTGACACTCTTCCGTAACCTTCTGCAAAGTGATCTCGGAATTTTGTTCGAGTTTTGCCAATATTCGAGACCTTATGTCCTTATCTTTGCTAGAAGTCAACCCTTGAACGAATATCAAACATTTAAATCGATCAATTGAAAGATCATGTAACATAAAGCGTTCACACATTCTGTTAACATTTCCAGCATACGTAACAACATCCTCATCGTCACGCTTTACCATATTCAAACACGAGAAACAAGTATGAAACAAACTAACTCGCTCGCCAAAAATACTAGATAAAGAATTAACACTTTCTTCGAAAGAAATGTCACTAGTTTTTCTTGGAAGGACAAAATTCGTATACTTATTATTTTCATCTGTACCCAACTTTTGTAAATTTTTTGTTCATCAGTCCAACCTTCACATTTTTTTTCAAATATTGTTTCAAATCTTCTGAAATACACAGGAAATGTTATTCCCTCCTCTGGGTTAAATTTGAACTCAGTAATAGAATTAGCAATACCTTTGGCCGTGAATGACGAATTTACTGGATTCTTAAGTAAAATTGCTTTTCATATAAAGCCTTTGTGTCATTTCACTGCTGAACTTGTAAATCCAATAGTTGTTCCCGAAACAATTTTTGTTGCTCTTGTTGCTGAATTTGACTTTGCACTAGAGTTTTCGTTAATGCAATCAAATCTTCCATTATGCGTAATAGATTACCCAAAACACTTTTCGAAAACAGTCAAAAAAAGGGGAAAAACACGTATATATCCAAACAATAAGCACAAGTCTTACTTCTTTTTGGCACGTTGAAATCCTATTTCTTCGTGAAGAACAAAGTTTGACATATTGTTTTTTTTTCTTTCCTTGCGAGAAAAAAAAAATTATATAGCCCACCTAGAGTTGAAAAATTCTCCACTCAGCGTGATGAACGAATCTCTCATCGCCACTGTTATGATGTTGATTTGGGGTTAATAAAGACAAACGCCAAATAACATGTAACAATAAAAAGAGGTTTATTCGGTTGGTAAGTAGGTACAGAAATCGCCTGAGTAGTCTATAACCAACTCAGCCAAGAACTTCTCTGACTCTGTCTGTCTTTTGACATGCCACTATTTAATGTCTTTGTTTGTAGACAAGTTCATCTTCAAGAGGGGTGGTAGGTTTCCTACACAACAGATTCCATTATGAACATTTCCCCACTTCATTAAAAACGAAATTCTGATTTGTAAGCATGTATATTTGAAAAACATTTACTACTAGATACATAATGATTAGGAATTAGTAAAATGTACAAGTTAATTCTATATTTTAAATGTAGTTGGAGTTTGGTTAATTACAGAAAATTCTTCTCTTATTTATCTGCAAATAATTATAAAGTCTCTAAAAAGGAAGCTAGCTGAAATTGAGCTTCAGCAATTTTAAAACGAGTCATGTTTGAAAGAAAATACTACTTCCTTGGCAACTGCTCATGTTATCAAAGTCTTCAAAACTTGCCTCATGTTTTTGACCAACACAAATTGCCACTTGATCAAGAAAACGGAGCAAGAGTCTTGTAAATGAAAGATTCCAGTGTAGAACTAGTGAGAATTGTTATGTCTTTACAATGAAAGAGAAAGTCTTTTTAAACCAAGATAAAAATAAAAATAAATATTGTATAATACGAACTGCCTCTTGATCAAGAAAATAGAGCAAGTCTTGTAAATGAAAGACTAGTTCTAGTGTAGTGTGAATTATTATTATGCCTTTACAATGAAAAAGAGAAAGCCTTTTCAAACCAAGATAAAAAAAAAAAGTGAAGCTCTAAACAGTTTATACATATCTATAGGTCAGATATCGAGATAAATTTGGGTTTGAAGTCAGTTTAGGTCTATTCTTAAATTTGGGAGGACTGACCTTATGATTTCTAGTTCAATAGTCTAACCATGCAGTCATCACCTTGAATTTCCTTTCTTCTTATTTATAGTTAAATACCAACTATTTGTCTTCATGACATTGTTGGAACAAAGGAGTAGTGTACTTGGTCTAGAGATAAACTTTTTAAGTGTCTTATATGAAAGAAAAGAATGTAAAAAATGAGAACACAAAACTATATTGAAATAAAGCAGTAAGAGAAGATAAGGAAGAAAAGAAAACATACAGTTAACAATAAAAGCAAAAGAAAGAAAGGAAAGAGACCGAAATAAAGAAATGATTTTACATTTGTTTGTATATTGATTACTGTTACACAATCTAAGCAGGCACACCTACTACAGGCAAATCAGATTTCAAATCTAAATTTCTCTTGGCAAAGTAAGAATTTCCTGAGATCTGTAATACATAAAGGAAAATGCACAAAAATTGGTAGATTTGATTGAGAAAGGTCAACCTCTAAAATCAATTCAAGTTATTTGGACAAGGAAAGAAGGCTAGAAAAAGCAATGATAGATAACCACAAATACTAGAAAAGACAAAATCTGTCAAACAGATGGCCTTCGGGGATAGAGTGCAAACAAAATGTGGGTGGAAAGAAAATTCTTTCATTATTCTGTGGCTCAAAGAAATTAGGAGTTGACTGTAATCAATGTGAATAATCATTTCCTTAGCTGCATAGTATGTGCTTCACCAGGGCTACATACAGTTTTGAATTCAGAGTGCCTTCTCCTAGACTGGTTACCACCCAAGGTTATAGAATCCAGTCTGTCTTGCTATTTACCCATAGCTTGGGGAGGGGAGGGGGATAAAAAGAAGAAATGGATACATACCTTTCCCAAGGCTATTAGCATGTAAATTAAAGAATCATAAACATCTCAATTGTTATTTCTGATTGTTTTTTCTTTAGGTCATATTTTTCACCATAATTTTCTAGAAACATATGTCTATATCCTCTCATACTTTAATCACTATATTTGTTACCAGTGCCAAAGACCAGTGTTCACTCAAGTAAAAGTAAATATTTCATATAATTTTCTGACAGACAGGCATGCCCTCCCCACTTTGAAAACCTGTACAACACAATCTTCTTACTCTAATTTGGTTTTATTATTTTCCTAATGCCATGACCTTCAGAATGTAGGCAATCATACCTTGCCACTGTTTCTTTTACTTCATTATTTTTGAACTGCCATGATTTATTGGGAAAGATAGTGAAGTAGTTTCTCATTGCCTTTTCTACAGTTTAAAATTCAGAGTTGATTTTCTAAAATAGTTGCCATTCAAGAGCCAAGTCTACTCTGTTATTTAATGCAAGGCTGAAGAGATTGATTCATGTCTTTCCCAAGGACATTTAGGCAAAATGAATGCAATAAACTAAGCTTGAACTTAGCATACTGATTCAAAACCGATAACTGTTATCAGTCAGTTATGTGCCATGCATGATACATGCTTATGTGATCATGTATCTTTTGATACATGACTGACGAGGTAGATTTTTTTTCCCGCAGTAGGTTGCCATTTCTTTCTGTGGTAGACCAGTTGACATCCAAGGCTATAGAATCCAATCTGTCCTGCTATTTACCCATATCTGGGGAGGAGAAGAGGTTTAATACCTTTCCCAAGGGTATAAGCATGTAAGTGAATGTAATGGTTTCGACTGGAATTCGAACTCGGCTCTCCGATTCCTCAATCTGAGCCACTATCCATTACTCTGCTGTGCCTCCTTATAACTGTTATAACACATACCTAAATAATGTAACTTTATATCTACTACAAAAACATATTTGAAGGTAAATATTTGATTTAAAATGTTCTTGATTTTTGTTAATATTTCAATATTTACCTCATCCTCATAACATTAACATGGCAAATAATGTATTGGTAACTTATCAAAATGAGTTGTGGAAATTTAAAGTATGAACAAAAAAGTGTTAAGAGAATATTTTTAATGATTAAAGTGCGTAGAACCAGATAGGAAGATGGATTACTGGATTCCAAGTGTTTAGAGTTCTTTACAGGTGAAAAAAAAACCAAGACAAAACAGTTAATGTGTAAGAGAGAAATGAAACATACCATGAATTGCTGAAGATGGTAGGAGTTGACAAGGATTTCTTTGTTGAGCATTTAACTGTTGACTAATGAAAAATAAGAAACAATAAAACCTATATAAATGTCTCGGCAAAATTTGATCTGTTGTTGTAACATTAATATTATTATGAGGAATGTCATTAATTTCTTTGTTGTTCTTTTTTCTGCTTTCTTTTATTTCCTTTCTAGGCAAGGTAGAGAACAGCAATTGATTGCGTCTATAACATTATATATAATTAAGACAGTTGCTCTAAAAGTAATGCCTCCTATTTATTTCCAAGGAAACTACAACAAATACAGAGAACATAATAATAATACCACTGGATTGAGCAAGTTTTCAGCTATAAAACTATCATTCTGTGTAGCTAATGATGGTGCCTAACTATTTTCAAGGTGCCCTACATTTTAAGGTTTGGAAACTGTACATGGCCATCTTGTCATACATTGCTGAAAAGCATTATCCACTACCTAAGCTATCTACTGTTTGGTCTCCATAAACATTCAGCAAGTATTAAGAGAATTCTTTTCAGTATCAAGGAATTCAATGACATACTGCCACTATATATATTTTAATCATTTCATGCTAAGGAAGGCAATAAAGCCACTAAGATGCACTGAGTGTGAAAGAATGTAAGAAAAAAAAAACTTAAAAAAACTAAGGAAAACAATAAAAAAATTAAAAAAATGAAGAAACAGAAGATTGATAACTGACATAGTTCTTCAAAAATTTAAATGCAAAGTTGACTGGAAAGCATGAAGCTAGAAAAGAGTTCCACAAGCAAAAAGTGCAAAAGAAAAAAAAAAACTTAGCATCAAACTTATGGTTACATCTAGCAGTATCAACTGTAAAATAATGAGACCTAACTGCCAATTTAGTACTGTGCTTAAATTCATAAACTCAAGCTACCAAAGAAGAAAGCTCATCAAAAGAATTACCATGAAAATATTTATAGAAAAAAGCACAGGGAAGCTACATTATGGTGGTGGGAAAGTGACCGAAGCCAAGATGCCAGGTCAGGACTGATAGCATAGCAAATTCTTTGAATTTTATCAAGAATCTCTAGATATATAGCAGAATCACAAGACTAAATATGATAGTAATATTCAATGCATGATTTCTTTTCATATGCATTTTTATGTTAGACACCATTTTTTTTTCAGACTACCATTCAACTGCTACCTGTACCAAGGCAAAAAATACTAATAAATTATACATTAGTAACAGGAAGATTCCATTTCTGCTACTATATCATCAACATCTACCCAATCAACCATGTTGTGAGATAATACAGGGTGCCCTACAAAAAAAAAATACAAAAAAAAAATAAACAGGAAATCTGGTACAGTATATTTAATTGTTGCAATTTTTGTTACCATTATTTGAGAGAAAAGCAAAGGATAGAAATTTAGTAGCTTAAAACAGAACAAAAACACAAATGTTAGTTGTGGTGTTCAAACTAAAAAAGTTAATTTTTTTTATATGTTAGTTATTTTTTTTCATCATATATGAAATCTAAAATTTTCTGGTTTTTTTTTTTTTTTTTGTGGGAAACCTTGTATAATTAAAAGGCTTTTCTTTCAGAACAACTCTTGTAGAGTAATAAAAAAAAAAGTAATGTCAATAATTCTATCAAAATAAAAAAGTATTAAAACAGATACCAGACTCCATAATACTTATACTGCAAATATCTCTATAAAAAAAAATAAATAAATAAAAATAAGAGTATTTAGCAAAGAACTCCCTTCATTATATTGTTATTAATATTTTACTTACAATAAAGTTTGTGTTTTTTAAAGTTTGTAAAAAAAACACATGGCAAACAAATTGCTTGTAAGGGTGGATCAATAAGTTTATAGGTTTTCACAGTTAACAGTTTAAGTTTGTTCTGAAATTTCCCTGATGTTCAAACTGGAGAAGCTTTGGGTTAAGTGCATTGATAAGAAAGAGGGTTAAGTTGAAAAATATTTGTTGTGCATAAAATGTCTTTTCATTTACTTACAGGTTCTTTTTATAAGCTTCACTGAAGAAATTTTAGATTTCACAGATTTACAAAGAAAATAAAAAGATTTTGAGTGACTCCAGAAGAGAAATGTTCCATGCACCACATGACAAAACATGTTAACAAGACAAAGACCAAAAATACAAGAATAAAGATTCTTCTTATTCTATATGCCATCTCCCTTCTTTTACTATTTACACAAGCTAGTTAGGTAGGTTACTCACTATTTCCCTCTATCTCTCAATATGTCCTGTGAGTGTCAAGTTCTCCAAGCTTTCTTTTCAGTGTCCTAGAAATTTCACCTGCCTCTTTCTGATACTAAGTATGTCTTTTTTGTGTCCATTTTCCTTAAAACCTCATTATTCAAATGTTTAACCTGTAGTATTCTCAGCATCTTTCTCCAGAACATTTGACTCAAGTCTCTTCATCTGTGAAATAATGTTCAACATTCACTGCCATATAGGAGGACTGACATTACATATCATTTTAGTAATCTTTTCTTTGTTTCTAATGAAATTTTCCTGTTTCTTAATACTTTGCATAGATTTTGGAAAGCATGTTTTGCTATTTCCATGAGCTTTTGGATTTCAGTGTTGCACATTCCGTCCTCTGTTAAAATACTTTCCAGATATTTAAATTATTGTACTTGTTTGATTTTGGCATTTCCAATTCATAAAGATTAATTATTTTTAGTGCTTTGATTAATTAAACATCCATGATTCTGATTTAAGTGTTCTATGACTAATGAAGAATTGTTCTATTTTGTTATAGCCATCTTGAATGTGCTTATGAGATCTTGGATCTGATGGTCTTTCAGCTTGCTGATAATATTTTAGTAAATAGAGTTTATACAAGGTGGGATTACAAGCCCCTACTACCTTTTGCAATCTTTATTCATAAGTTAGACTGACACTGGATTCTATTCTTGGTTCTGAGTTAAGAATTATCATTCTTATAAATTGTCAATCAAGGCTGGAGAGCAAAGTTTAACTTACTATTTTACCCTTAGCAAAGAGGTCATTAAAGTGAACACAAATGTGTCAACTAGAAATTGAACCTTGTTCTCTGTTAACTGTTAGACTGCCAGCATCTCTATGAATCTATGATAATAATCACAAATATGAAAAAAAAACATTTAAAAGAGCATGAAAAGAAGTCTATAATAAAATAAAGATATTTCCTTTGAGAATTGCTTCCCATAGGATTAAGAGTGACACAGAACTGAACGATTGAACAGTGACTGATTTCTACAATTTCTTTAGATTTTGTTATCATTCCCTTTTTTATGGAATGTTTAAAAGCTAACATGAAGATGTGATTTTGACAGAAATTCTGACAGTATTAAATCTGACAAGGAGAAATATTTGATTAAGCTTATACAATGTCAGTTTTCATGACAAGTCAATGTTTTCACAAAAAAACATAAGGTATTAATCAACTAATGTTGGCAAAACTTTACAGATGTACTTATATAATAAATATACCCTGTGAATTTCAGATTATGATTTTATTATAAATATTAAAAAAAATTATTTGGTTTTTATCTGAGATTTAGATTATTTACACTTTGACTATCATCCTTATCTTTGTTGCTATCACAATGTTTGAGAAAAGCCAGAGGCCACAATGACCAAAAACATGATAATGGCAAAGATGAGGACAATAGTCCAAGTATAATTATAATGAAAATAATTTAGTTGGTGGAATGAGATTTTATTATGCAACTCAAAGGTTGTTCATCATTTTGTAAATAAATATAATACTATAGTTATTGATAATTAAGTTTTAATTTCAGATCTATAAAGGTTATCATGGTTCACAAGAAAATCATAACCATGAAAAAAATAAAACTATTGAGTAATGAGAAGACATTGTTGGAAATTGTGGAAAAAGAAGAACAGAAATTAGAGAATGATAAAAAAAAATTGAAAACATTGGCAAGGAAAGAGCAAGAAAAAAATAAGAACATTATGAGGTTTGAGAAAAAATGTTGGCTAAAGACATGAAAACAACCGAGTTACCATCTTTAATTTACCATCACAATGAAAAACCATATAAGATGGGAAAAGTAGTATATGAAAACTGATTTCTTGGCGGTAATTTTTAGTGAATGTAGAGCTACATTAGATGCACCTAATCATTGGACTAGAAGTTGGATCTTTCATGGAAACAGTCAATCAACATGACTTAGAAAACAAAAATGGGGATGTGGAGTAATATTTTAAGCTCATAATGTAAACAGTAAAATTGAAGGTCCTTTCAAATGCAGAGAATTATTTTAAGTTCTTGAAGAAGATGTCTGAGTGGTACAGGTCATATTTCAAAAGTTTTTACTAGAAGAGTATATTTATGCAAGGCAATGCTCCTTCACATTTTGCAAAGTTAACTATTGCTAATGTTGCCAAAAATTAATAGAATGGCCTCCAGCCTATCCAGATATTAATCTAATAGAAAACTTGTGGTTCATCATTAAAAGATATATGATAACGGAAACTGATATTTAAGCAAGGAAGATCTCTGCAAAGCAATCAAAACTGCTGCAGGTAATGTTAAAGTTGAAAAGTAGTAAAAGTAAATAAAATCAATTGATACAGCAACAGAATGTCAAAGAGCTGATATCAAAATGTAAAATAAAATTTAATTCAGTTTATTGAATATTCTACTATTAAAATATGTTTCCTTTGGGTTTATTTATAAATAAAAATTTGGCTATATTTCTGAGATGAGGTATTGTAACTATTTATACCATTTATATTGTTCAGACTGTTGTCCTTATCTTTGTTGTCATATTCACAATGTTTTGGCAGTTACTGAGACATTAAGTTTATAAGTCCTAAAAATTCATAACCTGATGTCATCAAGTGGATAAAATCATTAATTGATATAATCCAGTGACTTGACCCAAAGAGTTTTGAGGTCAATACCTGGCTGTAGCAGAGGTTAATAAAAACCTGGAGAGTTGAGTTACTAAGGAAAATAACTGAAACCAAAATATCCAAAACAGGCATGGCACGTGGAACTAGAACAATCTACCCCAGTGGATGAAATAAAGGTTCGGTTTGAAATTCCAATCACCTGGAGAATGTCAGCGCATACAATGGATGAAACAGTCTGAACAATGTAAATAAAAATTTATTTTGCACTTTGTATCATAAAACCTAACAGCCCAAAAATAAGTTATCAATATTTTTAATATTTTGTATCATAAACTGAAAGTCACACGATATGTTACTCATGAATATAAGTAGACTGGGAAAATTATATTCATACTAGTTTTATTATGAAAACAGAGTATAGTAAAATCTAACAAGGTATATATAGTAAAAATGCCTTTAAAAACTTTGACAACTTGAATTATCCAAACTAATTTTATTCTAACATGTCAACTTTTCAGTCTCTTACAGAAGTTGTAGCAAGTAATTTTTTTTTTTTTAAATAAGGAATTGCTGAATATTTATTTGGAATCATTTCTCAATTATAATCACAACACACCGGATACATTTGTTATTGATAGCTACTGGTATTCATAATCCATTATAGATATTCCAGTAACTGTATTTATATTGGA
Organism: Acanthosepion pharaonis; assembly: GCA_903632075.3. Lineage (NCBI taxonomy): Eukaryota > Metazoa > Mollusca > Cephalopoda > Sepiida > Sepiidae > Acanthosepion > Acanthosepion pharaonis. The sequence goes on from CAHIKZ030000175.1 coordinate 20,578, forward strand.
TATAATCCAATTACTTCTAAAAGGTTGTACTAGCTTTTACTGTTTGTAATATGCTATAACATGTAAAGTGGTATAGACATCACAATTAAGGAATGACTAAACTGTGTTTATCTGTTCAGGTTTTTGTTTTCTGCCTCACTTTGCTTTTTCTTGCAACATATACAGAATAGTAATATATGAGAGTTTCCATCTGTTATGGTTTAAAATAAAGTTGCTATTGCCAGTTGAAGCAATCATGGAAAAAATAGATAAGTCAAAAAAATATTTGAAAAAATGGTCCACATGAAGATGACCAGTAAACAAACAAGATTTCAAAGAAAAGTGGATTCATGCCTTAAGAGGATTACTATGAAAATTATACCATAAATCATGTTTAGAATTTTAATGGAGTTTGTTGATTTCATTTTCTACGGCATTAATATATTTTTATATCAAACAGCATTTAAAATGGGATAGTGGACATTAGTTATAGGTAAAAACTATAATACTAGACTTTTTTTTTATAAACTTATAATACTGGATTTTACAGTCAGTATTAATGGGTTAATGGCTTAAAAGATTTCTCCATTTAAGCAGAGAATATATTAATATTCCCTACTGAAATGGAGAACTTTTCTAAGTCATTATAAACCTCAACTTCAGATTAATCTCTACTTTATATATAAAAGGCACCTTCATGTGGTTCAATGGTTAATAAGCTTATTTTTCAGATCATTACTATAAAATTTACACCTCAATGGTTGTGTTATATCTATGAAAAAAAATAAGTCATCTTTAGTACAATGTTACAGAAATATAAAAAATTTATTAGCTGTTTATTCACTTCTTTATTGCTCCTGTAGTCAGTCATTTCCAAATCTTTTCTAAAAATTGCAAAGCTATAAAAATGGCTTCCACATGAATTTTGGTTTGATTGATTTGTTTTTTTTTACAGCTTATCAACCTTTTTGAGGTTATTTAAAACTCAAACATATTTGATTGCAAGAAGTTTTTGGAGATGATAATTTTCTGATAGAAGTATTACTATTTAACCCATCACTAAGAGAAGAAGATGTGGATTTATACGTTTCCCAAGAGTATTTGCATGTAAGTGAATCTAACAAACTCGAATCTCCATTCTGAGTATTTATACATTACACTACTTTAAACATTCAAGCTTACAGCACCTGGTATTTCTGAATGGTCATCCATCTAGGCACTGACCAGGTAGTGATTGGATGAGAATCAATGTTTCAACGTGATACGGCCATAAGCCTTATGAATTTTGGAAAGGAATGATGGTCAGCATTTAAACACTTTCTTTTCTAGTATGACAAAGAAAAAGTCATTTTTACAAAATAAACATTGCCAATGAAAGATAGAATTATTATAGGAATCTAGAACTGTCGAAAATTATGGTTAGATGTAGGAAAACTTTTAACTAAATGGAATCTAAAAAAAAAAAAAGATTTGTTTGTTTGGTATATTTTAAAGGAAATTCATCGTTATAAATTGCTGTGACTAGGATACATTGTTATTATGCAACACTACATTGATAAATTGGCTCAATTGAATGAGATAACATTGGAAATGAAAAATTGAAAAAACTCTTTCTACATAAGAAAATTGACTAGTAATTTTGTTGTATGCAAAGTTACATCCACAAACTGCAATTGCAATACAGCAAATTATTTTGAAGCTTTGGTGGGAAGTTTGTCCCTATAACTTGTTGCCTTAAAAATTATACTTATTTCATGAAATACACTTTATGGAGTCAGTGATTCAAACAATTTCAAGAGATTGAAAATTTTACTAATGGATCGATTGGATCAAAATTGGAATTGTTTTTTTCAAAAAATAAAAAAAATAAAGATTAGTACAAACCATAATAGCTTAGAGACAAAAATGACAAGTATCAATGACTGACTTAAAAAAAAAAAAAGAAGTAAGCTCTATATGTCAGTCACAAACAAGGCAAATAATGGTTACAAAGTGCATTTATAAGACACTACACTGTCAGCTCCAAAGAAATTTACATGTCAAAACAAAAAGGAAATTATGTAAACTTCAACACACAATGCTAACAAGGTAAGTCAATTATTAATAATAAAATCAAAAGTTAAATGTAGTTTCTTTCAACTTCATGCATTGATGCTGCATTTGTGTGAAAGAAAGACAGTCAAGCAGTTAAATTTTTCCTTATTTTCTAAATTTTAAATATGTTCACAATTTTTTGTTTTCTAATCACAGACACCATGCACAGAAATGAGCAATTTTCTTCTGAGTACTTATTACATTTATTTCAGGTTTCCTCAATTATGATATGATTCACACTGAGAAATGGTAAAATTTAATAAAACTTACAAGGAAATACATTACCTTTTTAGCTATAGTTACATTTAGTACTATTTTTCAGATCTATAGATATAAAAACATGACACAAGATCTTTAACCCAGTAAGAAGAAAGGAGCTATTAAAGAGCAAATGAATTCCATGTCAACAGCCAACTAACTGGAGCTTGTGTTAGGAGAAAATCATCACTGAGAAGGCAATGAGGAAATCACTTAATTTTTCCAAGAACTATCATAGCAATTCCCCACTCACAAATATCAGACAACATTTTGAAGAGGGTTAGCTTTCTTAAAACTAACTCCTTGCTTGATAAGGAGAACTGTGTGTGACAGGTGTTGTCTGACAAGTAATTGGTCAATTGTCTGCAACAAAAATCAGAATGTTAGGACATTGGTTCAAAGTTGTGAAAGAAGAAATAGAAAGACTGAATATTCTACTTTCTGGGAGTATGTAAAACAAGATTAAAGACAATAAGTGATGATTATAGAATCATATAAGCAGAAAGAGAGAGAGAAATGAAAGAAGAGTTGGACTGTGAGCTAAAGACAAAGAGGAAGTATGTTTTGAGTTGCTAGCAACTGTCAGACAGAATGCTTCTGGTGAAATTGAAAGGAAAGCCATTCAATATGACTATTATAGTGGTATATACATTCATATCAGCTTATTCAGCTTTGTGTCACTTGTCAGTTTTCTTCCAAAGAAACATACCCTATGACTTTTCAGTACTAGCAGATCTGGGAAGGGGGCTTATGGAAATATCATCTTGAAACACCATTTCTCATGTGATTACAGAAGTTAAGCAATGTTGAGCCTGATCAGTACCTAGATGGGTGACCTTTTGGGAATATCAAGTGCTGGAAATTTGGACATGCAGCTAGTGTAATGGGTAATGGTTCAGAATTCCAGTTGGTTTGTTATATTCACTTATGCCCAAATACCCTTGAGAAAGGTATGTATCCACCTCTTTCTCCCCAGCTATGGGGTTAATTAGTAGGAATTGCATTATTAAATCATTATTATCTCCTAAAAATATTTTCTGGCTTTGAATAACCTGCAAAAAGGAAATCAATTAATAAAAACTAGACCCTGGGATTGAACTCAGAAGAAACAAGATAAGTTTTAATTATGGTTTGGGGGATTTCTTAGTCAGGCTGAAAACTTTTCAGCGCCCCCTTCTCATGTATAACAAGCATGAATTGATATTATCTGGAATAATATTAAATGAAGCACAGCTGCATTTCTTATTATCTGAATTTGTTGTGTGTTCTTGCGCAGTCATATTAATAATAGAGTGGATTGAGATGTCATGTAAACCAACTCTGGGAAATAATTGATACGTTTGATAATGACAATGCGTTGGTGTGCGTGCAGTGAATGAGCAAAGGGAATCCAACAGATAGAAACAGAATGATGAACTTAATTACACTGTGTAATTAGAAATGGACAAAATAAGGTGAATGTGTGTATCATGTGATGGTTGCAAGATGTGGCAGGGCTTACCTGTTATTTGTTGGCCAATTGGCATGCTGAGAAAAGACAAAACAAAAGACAGATTCTACGATTCTGTTTTGAGAAGAGTCAGTGTGGGGAGGGGAAAGGAAATCGAAAGAAGATAAAGAGAAGATGTAACAAATAGAGTGTTAAAAGAAAAGGGAAGAAAATCAAAAAGAGATTGTTGAAATAGAAACTAATAGAAAGAAAGAAAGAAAAGTGAAGAAAATCAAAAAGAGATTGTTGAAATAGAAACTAATAGAAAGAAAGAAAGAAAAGTGAAGAAAATCAAAAGATTGTTGAAATAGAAACTAATAGAAAGAAAGAAAGAAAAGTGAAGAAAATCAAAAGATTGTTGAAATAGAAACTAATAGAAAGAAAGAAAGAAAAGTGAAGAAAATCAAAAGATTGTTGAAATAGAAACTAATAGAAAGAAAGAAAGAAAAGGAAGAAAATCAAAAAGATTGTTGAAATAGAAACTAATAGAAAGAAAGAAAGAAAAGTGAAGAAAATCAAAAAGATTGTTGAAATAGAAACTAATAGAAAGAAAGAAAGAAAAGGAAGAAAATCAAAAAGATTGTTGAAATAGAAACTAATAGAAAGAAAGAAAGAAAAGTGAAGAAAATCAAAAGATTGTTGAAATAGAAACTAATAGAAAAAAAAAAAAAGGGAAGAAAATCAAAAGATTGTTGAAATAGAAACTAATAGAAAGAAAGAAAGAAAAGTGAAGAAAATCAAAAGATTGTTGAAATAGAAACTAATAGAAAGAAAGAAAGAAAAGGGAAGAAAATCAAAAGAAAGAAAAGGGAAGAAAATCAAAAGAAAGAAAAGGGAAGAAAATCAAAAGAAATAAATTGATGAAATAGAAACTAATAGAAAGAAAGAAAATGGAAGAAAGAAAGAAAGAAAGAAAATGGAAGAAAGAAAGAAAGAAAAAGAAAGAAAATGGAAGAAAGAAAAAAAAAGAAAGAAAATGGAAGAAAAGAAAGAAAGAAAAGAAAATGGAAAATGGAAGAAAAAGAAAGAAAAAAAAAGAAAGAAAATGGAAGAAAGAAAGAAAGAAAGAAAATGGAAGAAAGAAAGAAAGAAAAAAGTAATCCAAAATTTTCTGAACATGTGGTTAGCACTTCCTATAATTACATAGCAAAATCAAAATTTGTGATCATTAAAAAGTGGAAGTAAACCTTAGAGATATGGGTATACAGTTCCAAATTAAAGTGATAAAGTGATTATCTCAAAGTTACCTTAATTTTGGGGTTTTCAAATGCATATAAAAGTTATGTTTATATTATTCTGTAATATTGAGAGTGCACTGATCTCACAATTTTTGGCAATAAATCTAGCACCAAGCTCATGCATAATATAGCTGATCATTACAAAAGCAATAGCAGCACAATGCAATATATGAGATAATAGAGAGAATAACAGAGATCTTAGAGTGAGTTAATTTCAAATCCAGCAGACATTAATAGCTTTAATACAAACAAAAATGATCAAGAGAAAATCAAGAGAGAAAGAGATTGTAAAAAGAAAGAGGAAGAAAGAAAATTATAAAGAAACAATAAAGTAAGAAAAGTACAATGTAGACAATTATTGATAAGATTTAGTAAATAATTTTATCTTTTATATTCCTATTGCTAATATTTTTTCTTTAAATACTTTATTGAATTTTAAACAGTATGTCATTGAGATAGTATTGAAAAAAAAAAGCAATATATGTAATCAGCTGTGAGAGTGTCTCATTATGATGTAATGAATCATTATGATTGAGTAATATGTTCAGTTCTTATTGAGATGCTCATATTTGTAGCTTTGTGCACAAATTAAGCTATGCCTCTTCATAGCATAATAATTTATCACGTAGTTTGATTTTCACTAAATACCCCATACTTATAGGTTTGCATAAAAACAAAACTATGCTTACTAAATAATTACTATCACCAGTTGTTTGTTTTCTTCACCAAGAGACACAATAATGAAAGGCCTGGAGAATTTAACACACACAGGGCATATTGAAAATAAAAGAAGCAAGAGAGAAAAGCAGAAGACATACTTGACAAGTCTGAGCAAACTGATAGTAAAATAAGTATCATAAAAAAATAAAGAAGGATTGTAAAGGAACAAGTACTGCTGAAAACAGCCAAAAACCTGGAACAGAAGGGATATTGCAGAGATGAAACAAAATGTTAGCATAAGGCTTACATTGTAAAAAAAAAAGTGTTAATAAAGAAGGAAAAATTAAATTATTGTTCTTAATAAAAAGAAGCCCTATCATTCTTTTTTTTTAAAGAAATACAACAATGTTTCAAGCTTTTAAAAACAATTATTAATGTATACTTGATCTGAGTGCTATAATACTCCTTTAGAAACTCATGAAAATATGAGAAATGTAAACATACTTTTTAATTTTGGGGTCTACTTAAAAAGCAGAGTTCATTATTTCCTCACCATTAATAGTTGGAATTCAGGTAAAAGCTGAAATTCTAAATGCCATTTTTCAAGAAAGGTAAATTATTTTTGTCTGATAGTAAGAGTTATTTATATTCAGACTATTGTTCTATCACAACAGAGGGTACAATAGCTGAAACATAAAAAAAAGATGAGGATATTAGCCTGACTGCAAATAAGGAATAGTCTTTATTTTGGAAAATTTTAATACAACCCCGTTTTCTGTTTCCCATTCCAACTGCCAGTTGGCATAAGGCCAGAGTAAACTAACTAAATATCTATACCTACTGACCATAATAGACAAATGTATTAATATTAGTTAACTTTATACAGATATATATGTACTAAATCCAGTCCCATAACTTTCTTTTTGAAACACCTGTCATTTGCTATTTACATTTACATTTTATCAGAAGATATTTTAAGAACAGGCAAAGTATTTTCTCTTTCTTAGTTTTTTACTTCTATTTTAATTTTTACTTGTTTTATAAATAAACAGAAAAGTCAAGAAAAGGTCTAGTGGTTGATTATAAACAAATTATTATTTTAACAAAGTCAATATAGATGTTCTTTCTGATAAAATTTCAAGAAACAAGGAACAAAGAATAAAGACTTACATTTATTTGCAGGTAGACGGCAGATTGGTAAAGATATATTAAACAAAGTCAGATAAGATTAAAAACAAAATACTTACTCGAGTTGACTGTGAGTCAAGATGGTTTCTAAAAGAGGATCAAAGGTGACTGATTTCTCTTCTGTGTTAGGGAAGTAGCATCATCAAATGAAAAATCCTGAAATATATTGATAAGAGAAAATAAGAATGAGAGGACATTTGACATTATTATACTTTTATAAAACTTTTATATATATGAGCAAATGAATATGGGATAAATTAAAAAAAAAAAAAATCACTTGTGAAAATGCAATATTTGAAGAAGAATGGGACCAGCATAGTACAAAAAAAAATCTTATGAACTGGGATCAAATAAAGATCAAATACAAGCGTAATTAAAAAATAATTCTTTCCATCAAAACCACTTTAAGGGAACTGATGTAATGGAATAACCTGTCACCTCTATGAGTAACTACACTATAGGTAGTAACTACTTATAAGTATCTGTAAGTCAATGGACTACAGAGACTAGCTGGAATCTGTTCCAGCTGTGCTGTCGAACTATCTGCCTTCGAGCAGAGAGGAACCTGAATGAGGCTATGCCAAAGGGCAGAGTCTCGTCCAGGGAGGTAGACAGACCTAAACCTGTTTATGTGGGTTCTACAGGGAATTTTTGGCTGAGCATATGGGCTTGGACGACCCATGTTAAACTCGGCCTTGTGCCACATCTACCCTCGTGGGGGAGCTAGTAAATATTGATTAGCTGGGATATGTTGAGTATGACTCAGACTTATGCAAGAACTACCGACCTTCCTATAGTAGCACTCATTACTGGATTGACTTGCGATGACCTGTGCATAACTGTTACCTTTATTCTTATTGTACTGGGTTTTTTTTTTTTTTACAATTTTATCCACCTTGTTTTTCAAGTATATATTCCTATTTAGCATGGAATATAACAGGAATCCTAATAAATATCTTGACTATAAACATATGTCAAAAAACATTGTATTACATCATCAATCTTTATTAGATCCACTCTTAAAGAACCTAAAGAAATCTTAAATCTATCACAACCAGTGTCTTTATAAAAATGTCCTTAAATCAACATGCAGACAACCACCAAACATAAATAATGCCTACTAGATATACACACACTTAGAAATATACACTATCATTCGAATCCCAGATAAACAAACTAGAATTATGATACACTTACATACATCTATATAATAAATGCGAATGTCATAGAGTCACACTTTCTCAACTTTACTTCTGGATTCCATAGCCCAATATATCATACCATTTTGGAATCAGGCCAACTTCATGAGATAATTAAAAACATTCTGGGCCGGATCTGGACCAGCATTCCTGAAATTTTGGATTCCCAAATTTTCATTACTGCAATTGTTTTCAGCAATTTTTTATAAATGTTTTGTGTCAAATTTTTTTGTATGATAACAATTTTTATAACTGTGAAATCCAGTGAAAGTCACCCATGAAATAAAAATAATTGTTTGTATGGAAATTAAGGACCTACATACATCAAACTGTCTTTAAATTAAATGGCAACAGAAGGATTATTATTGAACTTTTAAAAGGTAAGCTTAGATATTAATGCAATACTTAAATGCAGCGACCAATTTTGAATTCTTCTGTAGTTTACTGTTGCCTATTGAAGCTACCCCTCCCTACCTATTCAGATGAAAGCCCAATCAAGAGCCCTCCACAGGAGCTAGCTTAAATGCCACCCAATAGGGCAGCTTTTAAGCTAGTAAAGCAATATTTACAGGTTTTCAGTTAAGTTTGGTATCTGTTAATTTTTAGAGCTTCAAAGGAGCACATCATCTCTGCTTGAGTTCAGAATGTCATAAATTATGCACATAAACACTGCTTAACATGTCAAATGCACTTGAAGCCTATTTAATCAATGAGAATCAAATTGCACAAAAATAAGAATACCAGAATTTTTTCCTTTACAGCTCATTCTCTGATGAATCTTTAATAAAAGTGAAACATGCTTGATTGATTAATATTTCTTATTTGTTCTTTATCCTATTATATATATATATATATATATATATATTAGTGATCCTATAGTCACAGATAATATCTCTCTTACTTGCATGTTCCCATTTTTATTATGTTATAATGGTTATTATTATTTAATACTCTTAATCTTATATTCTCATATAAATATACTTATTAGTACACTAATAAGACAAAGTGAAATAAAAAAAAGTAAAGAAAAGATTTTAGCTATGCACTTCCTCACTTATAGTTTGTATAATCAGACTGGAGTGAGAGACAGCCTTGTCCAAGGGTAAAAGGATGAGGAAAAGGCAATACAAAATCTATATGGAGGGGCTGCAACCAAATGATAAAACATGGTTAAAAAAAAGGAGACATGATTTTTTTTTTTATTAGAAATTTTATTATGACAAAAGAAAATTGCATTTTATGATTAAATTTTGCTTTCATCAAAATATCCTCTTTTAGCCTTCATTACTGCAGCACAAATTTTTGGCATTTGTTGCAAATGTTTCTCAAAGTATAAGTTCGATAATTGATTCCATTCTTTTTTTCAATGATTCTAAGAGCACTTTACATTTTTTTTTTTTTTTTTCACTCTTCTGTCAACTTCATCCCATGCTGATTCTGGGGGTTGCTTCAAACTTTTGAACTGTAGTGTATATATGTGCATGCACAGAGGAGCACTGAAAGGATCTTGACCTGACCAAGAATCCCTTTAAAAAATTTGATGTTTAGTCATTTTTTTCAGATTTGGGTTAGGTCTGTAATATCCCATATATATGTCAAAGAAACAATAGTGATTAATCAATGTTAATATGTTCTGATGTCTTTATTGTGCTTGTAGAGAGAAAAATATCAAATATGTTAGTTGATTTAGAAATGTATGATTTCAAAAGCTAAAATGTTTTTTTTCTTAAATTCAAAATCATAGCATTTATCCTTGTTCAAGTAGTCTCCACCTTAAGGCTTCAGTCATTATCGTTTTTTAAAATAAAGTTGTTTGGTTTCTCATTGTCCTGTACTTAATAAAATGCACTTATCCATATTCCTTTAGACTTACTACAGGAATTTTTAAAAATAAAGCAAGTTTTACTGCATTCAACATTATTGGTGCCAACTCACCTCTTTGTTGATTAATTTTTTTTAAATTAAAAAATAAATCCTTTATCAAAAGTTGTAAGCATTGATAAAATAAAACCAGTAAACATTAAATATTTTCTAGTCTTATCTTTATTGATGGAACTTTGTCGATTAAAGCGCATGAAGTTTTGTCTGCATTTACATTAAGACCAATTCCTCTTGTTGCTTTGTCTAGACTGTGCAACAGTAATTCAAACACTGCAATTTTATCTGCAACAAGTGCAAGGAAGTCTGCATAATCTGCAACGGTAATGGTCTCTACCAGATACTTTTTTATTTCTTAGCTTGTTTGAGAGTGAATCTATTTTCTTTTATTTTGCCCATAGAAGTCTGCAATGCATAATCAAAATAGGTCATGAACAATCAGTGTGTCCCCTTGCAAGATTTTATCAACAATATCAAAAAATCCATTGTCCCTATCGGGTAATTCTAACATGGCTTTTGTGCCTGTACAACATCATCATGGCATTGACACACTCATTTAGAATGCTAGTACCTCTCTATGCATCATCAAAAACTTTTGAAAAGTCCCCAAACAGAAGCAGCTTTCAAGTTCTTTGCTATCACTGCTTCAATAATTTACCAGGTGGAATCAAACATGACTTCTTCCAAGCCGTAGACATATCCATCATGCTCCATGGCAGCATTGCATCAAAGTGAACATTGAAGTCAACACTCAGAGGCAACAGACTGTTTTATGCTGGACGCATAGTGTTTGAACCTTTTATAACCATGGAATATTAATGTTTGAACCTTTTATAACCATGGAATATTAATGTTGGAGCCTTTTATAACCATGGAATATTAATGTTGGAGCCTTTTATAACCATGGAATATTAGTGTTGGAGCCTTTTATAACCATGATATATTAGTGTTTGAGCCTTTTATATTATATTCTTACTCTGTCCTGGGCATTGAGTTCTACCTGGATTTTATCCTCTTGGGAATATATATATATATATATATATATATATATATATATATATACACATACAAGGATGTTGCATTGAATCCATCCTGGAAAGAGCATCCTACAAAAACACAGGTCTATGGCTATTTACCTTGCATCTCACAAGTCATTCAAAAGAGAGAACAAAATTTGCAAGGCGTTCACGGAGAGGGAAGAATGAACTTATAGGTGATGTCGTTTTTGTGGACACCAAAACATGGAATTATTAGCATTGATCACACATTGAAAATATATATTCAACAAATATACAAAACCCCAGGATGCCAAAATGTAGACGTACGAGAAGCAATGGCTAATCATGAACACTAAAATGGAGTCATAAGGATTCATGCAGACAGTACATACTGATGATGATGATGAAAAACATCTTTATCAATATTGAAATGCTTAGCATTGAATTTTGTGTAGACACATATTCTTCTACAGAAAAGAGATGTTTTTTTTTGAATGAGGTGTTAAAACCAACACTACTACCATATAAATCTTTGTAAGCAGTCAGTTGTCCAATAAACACATGCCAATACTTATAGACTGTCAAGTAACTTTTATCTCTTATACTTAAAAAGTAGTAAAATGTTTTTATTTTATTACAGTAAAAAATAAAATTGAAACAGAAAAAAGGTTTTCAGCAGGACTAACTCATTTGAAGCACACCTAGATAAATGTACATAAAACCCACATTTTATTTTTGCTTTGAAGTTCAAAGTTACTATAAAAAGTATGTGGAACTCAAACTCAACAAGCAATGCTAACTTTAGGGAGAGTGACTCATTGCACTTTATTGGGCTAATATTTTCCATTGACATGAAGAGGAAAGAATATATAGAATCAATGACTAGATCCACTGCCAGGAAAGTTTGTTCATCATCTTGTGCTAGATAACTTTTCTCATGAGAATCTATTTTACATATTCATAAGTCTACCATGCATTGAATATTGCTGCTACATCTGGTCTGATGCTTCTGCTATATACATAGAGATTCTCAATAAAACACAAAGCAGAATCTGCAATGTTTTCAGTCCTGAGATGGGATCTCAGCTTTAGTCACTTGCCTCTGCCATAATGTAGTTTTCCCTGTGCCGTTTCTATAAATATTTTCATGCTAATTATTCCGATGAGCTTTCCTTTTTTGGTACTTCAGTGAGGTAATGGAATAACCTGTCACCCTCCACGAGTAACTACCTATCAGTATCTGTAAGTCAACGAACTACAGAGACTAGCTGGGATCTGTTGAGTACAACTCAGACTTACACAAGAACTACCGACCTTCCAATAGTAGCACTCATTACTGGATTGACTTGCGATGACCTTGTGCATAACTGTTATTCTTATTGTACTGGTTTTGTACAATAAACTTCTACTTATTTTATCCACCTCGTTTTTCAAGTGTATATTCCTATTAGCACGGAATATAACACTTAGCTTTACAAATTTAAGAGCAGTACTAGATTGGCAGCTAGGTCTCATCATTTTACAACTGAAATTGTTAAATGTAACCATAAGTTCTATGCTAACAATTTTTTCTCTAGCACTTCTCGATTGTAGAACTCTTCTGGCTTCTTGCTTTCCAATTTTGATCTTGAAAAATTTAAATAGTGTAAATCATTATCTTAATTCCTGTTCTTTTATTGTTACTTCTCAAATTCTACCACACTAAGTCATGACTTGCATCTTAGTGGCTCTATTGCCTTTTTATGGTGAAAAGATAAAAACAACAAAAATAAACAACTTTTCAACCAGTTTTTGAGAAAGCTAACTACCAAATGTGATTAATGGTTCATGATTGTAGTGACCTCAAGAAATAAAGTTGCAAGGACATTCCACTTTATCTGCTGCTCTAAAATTTTATTTCAGAAGATTAATCAGCAGATATATCATTTTTATGTCCTATTTCATTTCCAAAAATTCATTCACATGATTAATATTTTTATTGTCTATTTCAAATTGAATAGGATTCAACTCTTATAATTTTTACCATTCTAAAGGAGAAATGATTCATTTTTTTCAAAGTTAAAAATAAAATCACTTAAAAGTAATGTGATAATTTAATATAATGCACAATTTTTTCTTTTATTTCATTTATTTACAATGATTTTTATATTGGTATTTATATATGTATTGATTATTTCTTTTAACTTTTTACAAAGTTACTGATTTTTTTCTGGATTAGTATTTATTTGTTTTTGTACAACTAACCTGAAGATTGTATGTCTTATCTAAAATTATATTCAACTTTGCCTTTCCTACTCTTATTTATATTTTATCTGTTTATAATTTAGGTATTAGTAATCTCAAAAAGATAGTATAGATTAGTTTTATTGTATAAATAACGACTCCATGGGACTTAAATCCTGATTTATATGTTTTTTTTTTTTTGCTATCTTTTTCCAGAGTTATCAAATTTTTTGATCTTTGATTATGTATGACTCACTTATGATTTCTCTTGCTTTCTAGTGTTTTTGTTTATCTAACATTATTTTTAAAAAATCCATTAATTTTTTTTGAGCTTTTCAAACATGTAATGCATGTGATGTACATTATATATATTCCAGAAGTTGTCATAGATGGAAATTGTAGTGGAGACTAAAATGCTCCCATGACATGCATTTAACAACTAAGTCCAGCCTCACGCTGGAGAAGGAGTAAAGGTAGACCACTAGCACCTCATAACCAGCTGCTTTAGGTAGATGAAGCTTCTCAGCATGGGAACGTAGTCTGTCTAGGGTAAGGAAAACCCTGATTTTAAGCCTTTGCTGCCATATCCAAACATGGTGTTACAGTGGAACACACCTATTCTATAGTTAATAGACTCTCCCACCTATAATAAGTAGTAGTAAGAGTAACGAGGAGTTGCTCAGTGGGTCAGTCAGTCGATGCCGGACGTCCGTTAGTCGGATACTATAGTATCAGTGACCACAACTAGATTTCTCTGCGTCATTACCTATTATATCAAGTTCCTAATGTTTTGTACGTCAAACCTATTTTAGGACTGACTTAGTACAAATACAAGCCTCCACTGTGAAACCACTCCATAACACATGGAAAAGGATATGGAAGTAAATCCCAAAGGTGTATTACTGTCAATGTTGACAAACTTCCGGCAACTCCTGCAGTCAAGCTGGCTCTAAATGTAATGCTATACATTCCTTTAGATCTTATTGGTATGCCAAAAGTGGTGACCATGTGCTATGAGTAGCATGCGGCCTCCATATAACATCACCCAGAACTGTGCTATGGAGAGGTTACACCACCAAAGGACTGAATTTTGACATAACAAGGTACTATCATTATCTTGTGAGTTAAACTTAAACAGCTGTCCACTAACAATTTGTTTTAGAAAGAAAAAAAAAGCTACCAGACTGTTAGAGCAGCCATAGTAGTAGTTTAAAAATATAAGAAAATTATGAGGGTAAGATATTCAACCTAAGTTATTTTCCTTGGCTCTTACAAGATGAATTATTAAACTAAAAGTGGAACTCTTTGCAAAAGATGTTTTTGTAGTTACTCAGTAATAATATTCAATGACTTGATTTTATTAAATTAATTTTTAATTAACTCAAACGAGCAGGGCAAAGTTTGTACCTCCTATGGTTTAAGAAACATTACAATAATAAAAACAAAGATGAGACAAAAATTCACATGTAAATAATGATAAAAGCTTGTTTTATTAGCATAAAAAATAGTTATAATTTAAACTTTGTAATATCTATCACAGCCCAGGAAATTTCCAGACTTATCAAAAGCCTTGACACTAAGTTACCAGTCCAGATAAAATCCAAGTGATTAAAAACATTAAGCCAGAGTTATTCCCAATTTTGAAAAAATTGTTTAACTGCTGCCTGAAGGATAAATCCTAAAGTCTATGGAAGGTAACAACTGTATGCAGGGGAATCACTTATTCTAATTGCAATATCAGCCCATCAATCCCTTAACATCATCATCAAATCTTTTAAGACTATCATCAACAAGAAGATTGTTAATCACCTCAACAGAGACAACCATCTGGATAACAAACAGTATGGATTTCTCTCTGCTAGGTCCACTGCTGATATCCAAACTGTTATTATGCACAGAATCAGTGAGGCACTAGACAATAAATACATAACAAGGATGATTGTTTTAGATATCTCAAAGGCCTTTCATAAGGTGTGGCATAGGCGGTTGCTATGCAAACTCTCCAGCTACAGAGTCTCTGGAAGAGTTTTCTCAATTATCAAGTCCTTAACAGATAGGTCTATGAAGTTCATTGCTAATGGCAGGTCTTCTGAATCCCAAGAGATCTCCCAAGACTTGGTTTTTGGTCCTACCCTCTGTTTTATATTAACAATCTGCCTAAGAACATATTCTGATCTTTAGAGAATACCTATACAGTATATACATGTACTGCCAAAAATCTTGATGACCAGAGCCTGACAGCTGATCTCTCCTCTGACCTAGCTTTAACAACTGGATAGGAGAAAACTAGCTGGTCATATTAAGTACCTCAAAAACCAAACTTGTAACATTCAATTATCACTGAGCAGCACCTAAATTTCTATGTAAAATGAATGGGTATTCTCTCAAGTAAACCTCTTATCTTGAATGCCTATTGAAATTTAAGCTTACTCCAGACCTCAAGTGGATCTTGAATATACAATCCATCACTAAAGATACTGGAAAAAGAGTCAGTTCCCTGTACCATTCCAGTAAGTACCTGACTACTCCTACACTTTACCTTTACAAGAATCAGATCAGGACAAAAATGGAATACATATCTGGGCTGGTGCTGCCTAGTTCTCATTTTCCAGTCTTGATAAGAGTTCAAAAGCATCTATGCAGTCTTGTGTGTGATGAATTGTTTTCTACCCTTTATCCTCTTTACCAAAGATGAAATGTTGCAATCGTCTTGCTTCTCTGTAGCTATTTCCATGGCTAATGTTCTAACAAATTAATTCCTTAGTTTCACTAGTTCTAAGCCTCACAGCTAAGCCTTGCCATACCACATACACTGGGACAGACCATCTTACTATTCCATTAAGAAGGAAGAAGTTCCACTTGGACAACTTCTTCCTAAGAAATGCTGCTTCATGGAACAGACTTAAGAGTATGCTTTTCCAACTACCACAATCAACACATTCAAGTCTAAAATCAACCACTATCTTTCCCACATTTTCTCATAAACTGCACTTCTTACTTATCATATAACAACCACTTTTAGTAACCCTCTACCTTGAGTGGCTGTTGTGCTTTGCATTGTGTGGGGAAAAAAAGCAAGCTTCTAGGCTTTATACAAACTTAGTTATAATCAATGTTATCTATCTATAGGTTGACCGTAGTCAGGATGATTGCACCAATGTAAACAATCCTTTCTTTAGCTTTGATAGTATGTGCTATGTCAGGACTACATACAGTTTTTGTATTACTTTCTCCTGGACTGGTTGCCACTCAAGGCTATAGAACTCAGTCTGTCTTGCTATTTACCCATAGCTGGGGGGGGGAGAAGAAGTAGATTCATACCTTTCTCAACTGGAATTCAAACTCAGCTCTCCGATTCCTCTGTCTGAGCTTCTATCCATACACTATTGATATTGGTCTACTCGTAATATTCGTTTTGTTGTAACTCAAATACAAGAAATGCTGAAGATACAGAAATTTTTAGGTAAATGAATGACAAAATTAAAGACTTCTATTATATATATATATATATATATATATATATATATATATAGATAGATAGATAGATAGATAGATAGATATATAAAATGTGTTGGTAGAGTAATGAATAACAGCTCAGAATGAAAAATCAGAAAGCCAAGTTCAAATTCCAGTCAAGTTTGTTACATTCACTTATGTGTAAATACTCTTAGGAAAATATGAATTCATACTCCCTAACTATGGTTTAAATAGTATGTCAGACAGGGTCCTTGAGCCTAGGTTAACAACCAGTCTATGAGAAGAAAAACTGAATTCAAAAACCTAAGGAGGCTAGTTTACAGACTTTGTGGCACGCTATGTGCACCTGTTCTCTATATTCAGTTCCTCCAAGAAGTGCGGCTGGTTTTGCACAAGCCTTCACCACTATAATCAAATCATACATGCAGGGAATCTGGCTGTTCAGTTCTAGGAGCTGAATTGTTAGACTCTCATACATCGAAGATGACAGAAGAGTCTATCATCAACAATCTGAACTTCAAAACCTGATAACAGAAAAAAGAAAAAAAAAACGACAATTTAGTGATTTCTTTAATGTTGTATTTGTATCAGCTTTGATTAAGAACAGAAAAAAAATCTTTTGACATGTGAATTTAAGTATTCAGCTAAACATGTAAGAATGGTTAACATGCTCATCTTACAGACTATTACAACTGTAGTAACATTGAACATTATTTATGGTCTTGTGCCAGAATTAAATGATTATTCAATTATTGGATGCCTCACTGTGGTATAATTGTTTGTAAGTTGATTTCAAAACTCACTATTAAATAGTGAGTTCAATCCTTACTAGGTGCCCTATATTTTCAGCTGTGTGCCTAATCCTAGTTATGATTAGTAAATAACAATTATCCATTATTTTCTCGGTGGAAGTCTATTGGTGATGTGAAATGTCATTTGCAATTTAATCCATAAGCAACATTTACAGACTCCAGTATTATGCTAGACCAATGAGTAAAACTTCCAAGCTACAAACTCCTCTTTCTCTCTTAATCGGTAACAGAAAAAAAATGTAAGCTTTAATGTAATAAGTCGAATAGTTTTTGTTTATGTGATATAGATATGCTGTTTGCATATATACATAGAATGTGACCTTTTCCATTTGACAATTTAGTGATTCTTTGAGTAGAAAGAAAGAGGACAATGTTAGTATTGCTAATTACCAATCTGCACTTAGTTCAACTTTATACACCGATTGCTGTGGTTCTAGCAGCTGGTGTTTAAAGAAAGAAACAAGGACATGTAATTGCTCTGAACCAATCGAGCTAGAATGAGTAGAAGAATAAAAGAAGTCAAGGTTTATAAACATAACTTGAAGAATAAAAGAGAAAAGTAAAGTTGCTTAAGCTGAAAAAAAAAAACAGAAAAAAAGAAAATGGAATCCATGTTTAATAGACAAGAAATGATGAATTTCTATTTTTTTATACTCTATATGATTTTTCATGAATTCTGGAAATCATGGGAAATTTTGGATTGGATCAAACAGTAAAAACAGACAATAGTTCTATTACTACAGCAATATCAGAAAAGCCTAATTCTAGATTAGAGTTTTGGGTAGAGGAAGCAAGCAAACAAGCAAGTCAACAAAGAGGATGAGCATATTTCATCTGGTAAGGAAAAAACTGATAACTAGTTGTTTAATAAACCTTTATTGTCTATATACATTACAGGGTATTTGGAAAGTCACTATGCACTTATATTTTTATTAAAAGACATGTTTCAATATAGAATACAGGAGGAGAACAGGAATAAAAATTATAAACAATGTTGTTTAAACTATGATGGGGTGAAATCTGAAATATAAAAAAATATGATTAGAAAAGTGCACAATAATTTTCCAAACACCATGTGTGTGTGTGTATGTATATATATATATAAAAGCATGTTTCATTAAGTAATATAGACATATTATGTCTATTTTTATAATAATCTTTTCTAGTTCTCTAATTATCTTCTTGATGTTAAGTTGAAATTCATCAAGGAAGGCACTATATTTTTTGTTAACCCAAGTACTTTCAATCTCCTTTGAGTTCATCCTCAGGGGTGAATTGCAAAGACACACTTAATGTAACTGCAATCATTAGGATAGTGGTTTTGCAAATGCAGTCTGCTATAATTATTTTAAAATTAACTGTTGTGGTTACAAAGTTTTGTAAACAAGTGTTCCCAGACTGAAAGTACTTGAGTTAACAAAAAAGTACGCCACCTTTCTTGATGAATTTCAACTGAACACCAAGAAGATAGAGAACTAGAAAGGATTGTTATAAAAATAGACATAATATGACTATATTATTTAATAAGACTTGAATGAAGATACGCTGCCAATATATATATATATATATATATATATATATATATATATATATATATATATATATATATTTTGGGACAATTTCTACATAATTTATTTCCAGAAAAGAAGAATATTATAAGAACATAAGAAAAATTAAATAAACAACCACAGTACCTTGTCAGTCATTTTTAATGAAACTCATATAAAAGAGGGATTGCTGCCCAAATACACAATGTACACACACACACACGCACATAGGGTACATCAAAAATACTTTTACAAACTTTGAGAGGGGAGCATCCTACACAGCAAAACAAGGACAAAATGTTCATATAAATCTATGTCCACAAATCCTTCTTTTTTGAGTTATTAAGTTTAAAGTTTATAGTAGATTTTAAATGTATAATCCAAGATACAAACCAAAAATACTTTTAAAAACTTTGGGAGTGGGTCCCTGACATCAAAACAAGTTAAAATGTCCATATAAACATATATCCAAAAGGCCATCATTGTACCTGAACACAGCAACTTTTAACAAATTCCCAAAATGTCCTCCCCTTGCTTCTACACATGCATGCACCCATTAGATTATTGACTGGTAGACCCTTTCAAATACTCCCACATGGTGTCAAATGGTTTCATAGGCCCCCATCACATGTTGATGAATCATCTCTGCATTATTAATGACTGCTGCATAAACCAATTATTTTAGGTTGCCCCATAAATGAAAATATAAAGGATTGAGGTCAGGGGAATGTGCAGGCCATAGTAGATGTCAGCCAGTGCATCGCAAACAATGTGACTTCATATTAGCAGGGGTACATCCTCTAGCAGATTTGGAAATGTGTTAAAAATAAAATCCTTGTAAACAGCTCCTGTAAGATGTGCTGGGAGAACATATAGACCTACCAGACAGTCACCTACAATTGCTGGTACCTAGTCTGTATTGCACCATGGGAATTCCAATCCACCCACAAATATTGGTTGTGTAAATTTATTATTCCATCTCTTACAAATGTTGCCTCATCCATAAACAAGACTGAAGAGACAAACAATGGAACTGCAGATCGGCAAATGTTCTCCTGTGGTGAGTGATCAGAGGGTGAAAGACCCTGAACACGTTGCAAATGTTATGGATACAGGAGCTGCTCTTGAAGTACCCTCTATGCGATACTATGAGATGTACGATATGCTTGGGCCATTTGACATGTGCTAATACCTGGATCATTTCCAACAGCCTGTAGAAGGTGTTCTCCATGGTCAGGCATACAAGTGGATCTCAGTCTTCTTTGATCCATATTTTGTGATGCCACGGATCCTGTCTCAGTAATGCAATGATAGACAGCAGCAAAGGTTGGATGACTCAGCTGCCTTCAGTTTGGAAACACAATCTAATACAACTGTGCAGCCATATGTAAAAATCATATCTGTCTGCTTACAATATGAATATCCTGCCATTGGTAAATGGAACACCTCTCAGTTAACTCACTACTATACGCATTAAACATTGAAAATAAACTAGCCAGAAATGTACGTGAATGACCAATGTAACCTAGTCTACATGGCAACACAGTGTCATCTACTGTAAACTTTCTTCAAACTTAATAACTCAAAAACGAAGGATTTGCAGACATGTTTATATGGACTCTCATCCTTGTTTTGGTGTGAGGAACCCACCCACAAATCTTGTAAAAGTATTTTCAATATACCCTATATATACATTATATATATACACACACACACATATTGTGAAAATTTTCACTCTCACTCATGATTACATACCTAGTGATATAAAAAAAATAAGCATAGACATAGAAAGTAAGCAAATATTCAAATGTTAATAGTACACTTAGTGAACAAACAGCTTTAGTGAATATACAAAGTGTTATCAGAAAGTTCTCAAATTAGGGAGGCTGGAGAAAATAGAAAATTACTCAAGTAAATAATTTCAATCATTTCAGAGACCTAATGGATTTTCAGTAAATGTTCTTATGGATGAGTTCACATTTTTTTTTTTTTTACATTTTCTGGTGCTTTGTTGGTAACTGGTTTCCCCAAATGCTCATCTTAAACTGACACCAAACCAACCTTGGAAAAAATGTTCAATCAATCAAAAAAATGTTCACAAAAAGCCTGAAAAATGTATCCCAGGACTTCAGGAGCAAGTATGCTGAGTTTCATACTAAGTTTGATGCAGACACATTGCCCAATTTTGTTAGCCATTGTAAAGATTGCTGATTGTTTCCCCACTCATCATTACAAAACCTCATATCATTGAATACAAGTAGATTGTCTACAAATAGACTTCATGCTGACTCAGTAACCATGAGTATCAGCAGCATATGTATTTCTTTTGAATGGTATAATCATAGCATGTATTGTATAGCAGCTTTCTGATATCAACTTATAATTAACCTTTAAATTGCAGGGGGGCATCATCAATTGATGTTTCATTGAATATCAGAAGATATCATCAATTGATAATTTATCCACCAATATTGGTATAATTCATTCATGATTCAAATAATTGAATCATTCAAGGATTCATGAGGTTATCTCATTTCCTGGAGTATTTGTCTGCGAATAAAGTTGGAAGAAGAAGCCAAAGACAGTTCTATGTCAGCATGCATATTTCTCAAAGGGGGTAAAACAGGTGACAAGTTGGTTCAAAGAATGCCAAACTTCATTTTTATGGATTACTTCAAGGAGCATTATTCTGTTGAAAGTATAAAATTTAGAAACCTAACCATTTGTTATATTTCCCATTTTCTTAATTTTTATAACCTAAAAGTTTATAGTTTTTATATATAAAGTGAAATTTTCTGTTTTTTTACCTGTTTAGCATGCACATTTGTGCAACCTTTTCTTGATGTTTAAGTGTTAAAAATGTTTATTATCAGTCAAAATAAATATACTTATTGGCAATAAAGAAAATACTTTATCAGTTTCAAACAAGATAGGATGTGTGGGCATGGTCATGGATAGTGGCTAAGAATGAGAAATTACAGAGCAAAGTTCAAATTCCAGTTATGTTTGTTATATTCACTAATCTGCAAGTAGTCTTAGGAAAAGTATGAATGTATCTCTTCCAACAGCTATTGGTTAAATAGAATTTCTATCAGCAAAAATCATGGTTTTCTTTCAAAAATTGTTAATACAATATATATTTGCAATAAAAAGAAAGAAGAAAGAAAAAAGAGAAAAGAAAAAAAGAGAAGAAAGGGAAAAGAAAAAGAGAAGAAAGGAAAAGAAAAAAAAAAGAAAGAAAGAAAAAAAGAATGATAAAAGAAAAAAAAAGAAAAGAAAAGAGCAAAAAAGAAAAAGAAAAAAAAAAAAAAAAAAAAAAAGAAAAAGAAAAAGGGAAAAAAAAAAAAAAGGGAAAAAAAAAAAAAAAGGAAAAAAAAAAGAAAAAGAGGGAAAAAAGAAAAAGAGGGAAAAAAGAAAAAGGAGTAAATGAATGGTTTTATCTTTGCAATTCATTTTTATTAATTTAAAAATATTACAATGTTATAAATGGTCTTTTTACAATACACTTGAAAAATCAGCCCCCCATAATGAGAGAAATCAATTTTCTGATTAAAAAATAAAATTACAATAACACACTTCTAAAATCTAATGGACATAAATAATATACAGGCGTCTAGTTTGTGAGAAGGTAGGTATGAAGACTGCAATAAAGGTAGAAAGGGAACCAATCATATTACAAGTATCTATCTTTATGACTGCCAGGAGGAACTACACTTTACTATTCATGAATCACTATTGTAAATAAAAGTTTTATATTAAAGGAAGAAGTGTAATATCCTGGAAAGAAAATGGAATGGATTTTTGCTTAAATAACCGCCATTGTGTAAAGAAAGGTGAGAAAAGAATAAATCCAGATGTACATGTTTATTGATTATGGGAAAATTAGAACAGGCTTGATTAAAACATGGCTACTCTTGACAAATAACAGAAACGCAGGAGGGAAAAAATTATGAAGGAAGACAAATATCGGAATAAAATTATATATATATATATATATATGCACAGGGTGGCAATAAAGTCACTATACAGTTACTTATAATAAAAAAGCAAAGCACTGAAGCAGGTGTCTTGCAGCTCAAACAATATAACTAATTAATTTACTATTGTTTACTATACCATTTTATTGTTATTAACCAGAACAATTTTAATAACAAATTTCTGATTGTTGATCAATTGCTTTGTCTTAATTGTTATTATAAGTAATTGTATATTGACTTTATTGCCACCCTATGAAGAAACAGTTTTAAGGTATGCTATATTTATGGGATAAAGTGCTCAATATCAGAGATAGAGCATATGTAAATATAAAAGTGAACATTGAAATCAACACTCAAGCGACAGCATGAAAGTCTAACTTCAATATTCACTTTTATATATATATGTTATTTTTCTAAACATGAAATTTGGGACATTCTGTGTGTGTATAAAAATGCAAACACATTTTATAAGGGTATATAAAAAGAAATATATTTCAAAATTTTATAACACGGAAAAAAAATATAAATAAAAAAAGTAGCAACTTCAAATTAAATTCTTTGAAGTCACAAGAAATCTGAGTAAAAGTAAAAAATTAGTTGACCTATATATATATATATATATATATATATATATATATATATATATATAAGTGTCTGTCAGTGGGAGAGAATCATTAATAATGACTTTAACGTGCAAAAATACAAATGTTAAGTCTATACGTAACTGCTAAAAGTATTTTTAAGAATAGATTAAAAGGCTCTTTCAAAACTTGCTGAAATAAATTGTGGCTTCAGGATTTATGTAGTTAACACAACATCATATTTTAATATGCATGCCAATGTTTTCATAATGAAATTTGTATTAACCAGTTGATGTTTGCAAAATCTTTTCAAGATATACTTATGAACATTATATCATGTGAATTTGAGCTCATAGCATTTTAGCCTTATTAAAAATATTATTAAAAAATTGTTTTGGAAGAGAATCATATTTTATTATACAAAGTGTAACAATTTTTTATTTTATCAATGAATGAATCCAGCAGATATAAGCTATAGAAATGTTTGATTAACATGATATCCCTAATGACACTATTGCACAGATGTTTGAGGTTTCCTATAGCCCCACTGAACTTAAATAAAGTCAATTCAGGTTTGCTATGGCAAAAATTTTCTATCCCAAGTAAAAATCATCACAAAAATGGCAAAAGTCATTTTGTCACAGCTTATTTTCTCTGAAAAAAATGGATTTTCATACTTTCAAAATGACTGTTTTATCATCACCTAAACTAATATCAAGGAAATGCTTGATCTGAACCCCATGAAACTAGGTATTTTCTGAAAGCAAAGGATATATTCTTTCATTTAAAAGTAAAATTGGCTGGTGTAAATGACTCAAAATTTTTTTTCAAGGGGTAAAATGTGAAAAAATAGTGAAAATTTTGCATTTTTTCTAGTTCTAAACAAAATTTTCCCCATTAATGGGAAATTAACCATTTTTTTTGAAAATCCAAAAGCCTAAATCATAATCAATTCCAGGCATAAAATTGGGAGTTTTGAAGGAAATCAACATTTCTAGGGGGTCAAAATGCAACAAAGTATATTGGTATTTTTCAATTATATGACTACCAGGGGTTAAAAAAATTGACACCCGGCCACGGAAATCTTTAGTAAAAGATTTATCTGCAATTCCTGACCACCAGAAACCAAAAGTTTTTTTGTTGTTTTTTTCCAGAAAATAGCAGTGATAAGGAAAATTAAGCCAAATTGACTTTGACATGTCTAAGTCAAAGGTCAGCCAGTTAGCAATAAATGTTTAGAACAAGTTGTCATCAGCTTGTAATAAAACCCACCACACCCAGATAAAAGCAAAGAGTAAAAAAAAACAGGATCAACATTGGTAGGGCTTGATATAAGGTTTGTTTTTGTTTTTTTTTCAAACCTATGTTTGAACAATGGCTTGATGTGTTTTGTTTTGTTTTTTAACACCCCATGACCCAGGGGATGACAACAACAATTAGCAGCCAACATTGTTTTTTTTCGACACATGTATTTCATATTTCCCATCGCCAGGTCATTTAGCCGTTCCTTTTATTCAATGATGTTTACGTTATGTTTACAATGATGTTTTACGCCAAATTAAAGAGAAAGGGATAAAGTTTGAATATTATTTTAAAGTGAAAATAAATATTTTTTCATAAAAAAAGGTGATTTTTCTCAGAAAATTTCTTAATGCTAACTGCCAAGTGACATTTTCCCCAAATCAAAGATTAATTACCAGTGAATAGTTCCATGTGCAAACAATAGCCATCTGGATCCTATAACGTCGCCCGAAAAGGTCCAAAAGTTTACTAATTGATGAAAACTTGTTGCACATAATTGTGTTTTTCACGGTCAGTTTCCATTATTTTATCTTGATGTTATCATTTTCAGACAGCCAAGTCACCAAGGATTCAGAAAAACAGTTTGGCACAGGTTTGCTTTAAGAACTTTACATTCTATGAGGTATTTAAAATGTTACTGATAAATGGCATTTTTTGTCGAATATTTCATTTACACACCATGTTGGATTTTCCTATATGACAAAAACAAGGGTTTTAAACAGCCATGATTGGGTCCTTCATATTCTATAGCTTTCATCAGACTTTCATTCATTGATTTTGCTAACAACACTATTGACATTCATGATGGTTTTGTGGTGTAAGAAGAAGTCTGGCTCAAATTATGCAGGCTTGTAATCCAGCTGCAAGTAAATAAATGTGCATTGTTATCAGTGTTACTACATCACAAGATTGCTGAGGACATTGAAAACTGTTAGAATATATACTATCCACCAGAATGCAAAGTAAAAAATTAGCATTGTCTTTTCAGGTATAGCAATTTCATTTTCCAATAATATATATATATAATGTGTGTGTGTAAAATTTTTCAGATAGAATATATCTTTAAAAGGTCAATACAAAAGGAAAACTGATCTTAACGAATGCATTTCATCCTCAGAAGGTGAAATGTGTGAACTAAGATCTGCTTTCCTTTTGTATATATATATATATATATATATATATATATATATATAATATTATCAATATTAAGTTAATAATGCTAATTTATCTGTGTATTTAAGATTTTGTTTCAGAATTTTGGGTGCTACACTTTTTTTTTCATAATGAAAAATGTTTTTTATAATTTTCCTTATCCTTAGTTCTTTTTCACCAATTTGCCAAATCATGCAGAACAAATTTTTAAGAATATTGCAACTCTTTATGATCACTGAATCTGTAGAAATTGAAATTTTTAATTATACATTCTTTCACATTAGTAACTGTGTGCATATGCAAGTGTTTGTTTCTTTATAGACATTATGCATGTGGGTTATGACCCATTTATGAAAGGCAGCTTCTTAATTTTTGCTTTTGCTTCTTCCTTTACTTTAAACTTAACGTAGGTCATTTTTATTGCTTGACCTGAGTAAAGCCCACAAACCCTCTCTTTACTTTCTTTTTGCTATCTACGAATGTCAACCTTCTTCTTTAGAATGTTCCACAAGTTTTCAATCAGGTTACGGTTGAGAAAAGCATTTTTGAAACCTATTATATTCAAATAGTCATTTTCTTCATTGCAAGTAATGCATTTGTGCAGTTTCTGTAAAACACTTAGCTTCTTGAAACATTGTACCACATGTATCTTTAAAAAAAATGTATGCTGTCATCTTATTACAATCTTGAACTTGTCATGGAACTAATCATTTCACCACCACAAAACATTAAACCACCTCTTCCTTGTTGACATTTCAACATATGAGAGTAGTTTCTGCCAGTATCTATCCAATCTTTACTATATCTGGCCTGGCCCATGAAGGGTAGCATGTAAGCCTGGTCTTTGTAGGTTGAAAAGAAAAAGAAATCAGACTTCATATTCATTTCATTCAGTTTTCCTTATGGATATCTTAAGATGTCTAGTGATCAGTCTCACGTGTTTACTCAATTTAGGAGTAAAAAATCTGCACTTTTTTCAACATTTCTTTGCTGCTTGCTTGACAAAACAGTAATTTTCTCTTAATACACGACACAGGGTCATAAGGTAAAAAAAAAAAAAATCACCAACTTGCCCCTTATCAAACTTACATCATAGGATCTTCAATAAACTTCTTCAGAGTTCAGTGGTACCTGCCAATCATTTTTGCAATTTCCAGCATTGTTTTACATTTTGAGAACTGAAATTATTAAACATTTCTCTTTATCTGTCAAGTCAGATTTATAGACCCATTCCAAAGCTTCAAACTCATAACATTGACATTAATTTTGAAGATGGTAGCCATTTTTATGCAATGGCCCGAATTAAAATTCAGGGCATTGCATAGAAATGGCTGCCATTTGTTTATATCTGTACAAAACAAATTGGCTTTCATCCTAACTTCACAAAGAGACATAGCCATTATTCAGCAAATAAACCTTCAGATTCTATATATCAATAAAACATGAAGTGGTTAATAATGCAAGATGCAGTGTACACTTATAGACATCAGAACACATATAAAAAGTGGATGGTGAAAAGTTCTGATCTGGAAGGGATTACAAGAATTCTGATATTTGGTTATTCAGTTAGATTTAGGAAAGAGAATATTTCAGCAGCCTCTTGTTTTTTTGTGTATATTAGACATATGAGGAAATGCTGAAAAGTCTTCAACCAGACAAAGAAGCATTTAAAAGAAAAAGCAAAAAACAGACGGATGTGAAGTTTGGTCAGTGTATTCGTCTGAAACTTTTTTTAGTGCACTGCATATGTAGTAATATGCTGCGATAAGATAACTTCCCTGTGCCTTTTCTATAAATATCTCCATGGTAATTGTTCCAATGTGCTTTCCTCTTTGGTACCTAGACTTTATGAATTTAAGCATATTACTAAATTTGCAGAAAAGTCTCACCCTTTTACTGTTGAAATGGCTAGATGTAACTAAGTTCTATGCTAACAGTTTCTTCTCTCACATTTCTCACTTTTCCTGTTCTTTTTTGTTCTCACTCCTTCAGTTATGTGCCATGCATGATACAAGCTTAGACAATCATGTATCTTTCAATACATGACTGACGAGGCAGAGTTTTTCCCGCAGTAGGTTGCCATTTCTTTCTACAGTAGACCAGTTGACATCCAAGGCTATAGAACCCAGTCTGTCCTACTATTTACCCATAGCTGGAGGAGGGGAAGAAGAGGACTCATACCTTTCCCAAAGGTATTGGCATGTAAGTGAATGTAATGGATTCAACTGGAATTCAAACTCAGCTCTCTGATTCCTCAATCCGAGCCACTATCCATTACTCTACCATGCCTCCTTAATGTTTTCTTTTTCCTATATTCTTTCCCACTCAGTAACCCCTTGTATCTTAGTGGCCTTACTGCTTTGCTTGGGGTGAAATGAATAAAAAAAAATAAAATGAGTGTATGGTGAAGTGGTTAGAATATTTGCTTTCCAACTATGAGAACTGGGTTTGAATCTCACCATGGTTGATTTTTTAGGAAGGTGTCTTCTTGTTATCAGCCTGGGAAGGTGATCCCGGAGTGCTGAAAAATCATACCATGGGTTGACCCAAGTCTTGTGACTGAAATTGGGTAGACATAACTGTTTGAGAGTCAACAATGGTTGTGCAAGTCACAAGTCATCATGACCGTGGGTTTCAGCGTAATGGCATTGTTCAAACTGCTGATCAAGATAGATTAAAGTCTGCTCACCATAGTTTCAGTATAAACCATAGCAGATGGTTGTGTTTGGAAAAGAAGAGTAGCTGGCTATTATAAGTCAATATTATATTTTGCTATCAAGGATTAGTAGCAACTTCAAATTGGTAGTAAAAAAAATAAATAAAAAACAGTTACCTGGTAACTACTTTTAACCAAATAAAAATCTTAGTAAAGAAAACTTTATCCATCACCCAGCTTGGTAGACATTTCTGTCTCTTTCTCAAACATAAAACTCAGCCATTACTAAACATACAAAATATATGATTAGAGTAATGACTAACAGAAACAAGTGGAAAATATTACAAGTGCTCCTAGGAAAAGTTAATTTGAGGAAAAAATATTGGCTTCACTTAAAAACTAAAATTATTAAAAGAAGATATGAATTTACTATTAAAAAACTATTTCCTATTTTAGCTTTAATTTGTGTTTGATATTTATCTACCTCTTAGTTGCATGGGGGTGCTGAAAAGCTCTAGGTCTGGCCAACTTTACAAAATCTGACCAGAGATCAGATTTTTTTTTTTTTACTCATTTGTGGAACTCCCTTCCAGTTTCTTGCTTTCCAATTAATTTCGATCTTCAAAACTTTACATGCAATGTCAATGTTCTTGTGTTGTTCTTGCTTGTAATGTTTTCTCATATCCTTTCAGACTCAGTAACCCCTTGTATCTTAGTAGCTTTACCGATTTGCTTGGGGGTGAAATGATTAAAAAAAGAAAAATAAATTAAAAAATAAAATGAGTGTATAGTTGAGCAGTAAAAATATTCACTTTCCAACTTTTTAGTTAGTCACTCTTTTCTAAATTTAATTTAAAACCATCTCCTCCAAATTTTATAAAATTATAAAATTACAAAAAAAGAATAAAAAAAAATAAGAATAACCAGCAGCATCTTAAAAATTCAATATTCTTTTTTAAAATCTTATAAAATCAAATTAGTAAAATCTACTTTTCTCTACAAACAAAGCTGCTTTTTGTGTGTTATATTCTGTGCTAATAGGAATATATACTTGAAAAACACAGCGGATAAAATAAGTAATGGTTTATTGTAAAAAACCAGTACAATAGGAATAAAGGTAACAGTTATGCACAAGGTTGTCACAAGTCAATCCAGTAGCGAGTGCTACTATTGGAAAGTCAGTAGTTCTCACGTAAGTCTGAGTCGTACCCAACAGATCCCAACTAGACGGTATCTAGCATGCAGTCACATGTGGCACAAGGCCGAATTTAATATGGGGTTCCCGAGCTCATAGACTCGGGCAAAAAATTCCCGTAGACCCCGCATAAATGGGATCGGGTCTGTCTACCTCCCCGGATGAGACACTGCTCTTTGGCATAGCCTTGTCTGTGTTCCTCTCTGCCCGAAGGCAGAGAGTTCAACAGCACAGCTGGAACAGATTCCAGCTAGACTCTGTAGTCCATCGATTTATAGATACTTATAGGTAGCTACTACCTATAGTCTAGTCACTCATGGGGATGACAGGTTATTCCATTACATCATTGTGCAACACAAATGTGTTTTAGGAATTCACAATTTTGATTCATTTTAACCTTTTATTTGATCTTTATGCAAAGTCGGTATTGCCATTATTATAAACTAATTCGGACTAGTATTCTCATCTTGGTTGTTATAATCACAACATTTGGAAGAAATGTTGTGACTATAATAAAAAAGATGAGAACATTCGTCAAAGTAATTCAGTGTGCAATAATAATTCCTCATGTAAAAAATTCAGATAAATATAAATATGCAAAACAATAGTTTTAAGAATGTGAAAATTTTGACCTGAATCTATTTGCTTACAGGTTTGTTATCTAAATTGGACTTCAAAACATTCAACTGAACAGCTGGTCAAACTAAAATTGAATAAAATAAGAATGAGAGATATTTTTTTGAGAGGAGGGGAAAAAACTAAGACACAAAAGTATAAGAATTTCTCCTCCACACTACCTCCAAAAGAACAGAATCTCACCAATCTTACAAAAGGATAAAAATAACAAAAAATAAAAGGGAATACCTACCTATTCCTTTTATCTCTGGGCTAGATTAAACAGGTTTAAAGTAATTGATCTTTTTAATTCAGAGGAGGTCTGGAAATTTTTACATTGGGTCAATCAGAACAGAGAGGGAGTGCTAGAAGCAATGAAGATAAAGAGAGGAGAGGTAGCCAGAGATAGGGGGTGTACAGAGAGAGAGAGAGAGAGGGGGATAACTAGTTAAGTAGCCTTATGTTACAACTACTACAAGGCAAGATAGTAAAAAAAAAAAAAAAAGAATCAAAGATACACAAAAAGGCATCTTCAGAATCTAAATAAAGCTAATGCAAAAAATCTATTTTAACTTGAAAAAAATAGATTTAAAAAGTTTTTTACAACACTTATTTTAGGTAAAGTAGTTACTTCCAAAGAAAAGTGATGTCAAAGGTTTAGAATGAATTTGTAAAAGTGAAAAATATTTCTTGAAGTTTTTATTTTAGTTAAATTTCAAGCTAACAGATTAAATTTAACATTACCAATAAGCAAAATACTTTGCTGCATTTAAAACAAATTGAAATTGATTGGAATGAGTTTGTTATTTTTTTTTTTTTTTTTTGAAATTGCTAAAATGGTTGATTTTAGCCATATTTACAATTTTCTCAGCACACTAATTTTCTTTATTAAAGAATCTTTCAAAATTAAAATATACTTTTCTGAAACTTTGAGGAAGATTAGCTGATTTAAAGTTTAATTAATTGGATTTGAAAAAATATTACTTTTACTTTAAAATATTGCAGAAAAGCATTTTTTTTTTAACTTGTCTTTATGAGGTGTTGACAACTATCGCAATAGATTTATGTTTGGAAATTTTTTCTATGGAGGACACATCTGTAAAAATTACTAGACAAATAGAATGTAAGTGCCTTTTTATACAATTTTTTTTAACTACTCAGTAATCTTAAAAGTAATCTAATATTTTATTGAATATTAGGTATTTTGGCTTCAAATTTACTATAGCTACTGCACTTATTTTCTGATGTCCATAAAAAATTGACCTGTTTATACAAACAAAAAAAAATTTGAAATTCTTTTTATTTTAAATTCTTTTAAATATTGGTGGTGGGGGATCAATGAATTGTAGTAAGCTTTGCCATTTATGATTAGTAAATATAGTTTTTACTTAAAAACATTATCATGTGACTGGTGCAAATTAATGCAGGATCTGAAAAGATTTAAAACTTTATAAATTATTCTATTTAAAAATTTTTAAATGAAAACAATTCTTGTAAAAATTCACTGAAGAAAAAAAAATTGTCATAATTTTGTCTATAATATATATCATGAATAAAAGTAATTAAACATTTTTCTATTTAAATAATGCCTTAGTTTTATTGCATTTTTTATTTTGCTATTCACATCAGATTTTCAGTAAATGGTGGTCCTGTTTTACAGAAAAATAAAAAAAACTGATGATTTAAATTCTCCAAGGACTTGTACTTATAATGTTAAGCAGTGCACAAATTAATTTCTCAAAATTTCATAAAATTAAATTAGTGGGAGATAACAAAGGCAAAAAAAAGAAAACATTTCTAAAGTAATTTCATTTATGTGTGAATAAGTCTTGAAAGTTTCATTAAAATCCAACAATTATCTAATTTTTGCAAAAATTTCAAAATCAATGTTTAAAACTGTAAAAAGATGCTAAAATTTACTAAACTAATTTATGGTCATCTACTGCCACAAGAAAAAAAATTGAAGATACTAAAAAGGATTAAAAAGAAAAAAAAAATGAAGAAACCCTTTGGTCTTTCTTCTTAATAAGTTTTTGATGGTAAAATTTTGTTTCTATTAATTTGAGCACATATTTTCATGTGTCTATTTTTAGCAAATCTTTGGAGATACATACTAAGTAAAGTTTTTGACTATTCTTAAAGAATAGAAAACAAATGTGGATTTTGCTATAATCTGCACTTTCAGTCAGAGTTATAATTTCCAATTTTGCATCTGTTCAATGAAGATTGCAACAAATGGTAATTCTAACAAGTCATATTGCATCTATAACTATTTACACATATTTTTCATTTAATGACCAACATCTATCAATAAACAAATGCCAAGTTTTTTTTTAAATACTTAGTTTGAAACTATTAAGCTTCTAAATTTTATTATGCCAGAATTAATAACAAGCTTAGTCATTATCTTACAAAAGATTACAAAATGTTTCACATTTGAATGAAGAAAGGGACAACAAGCAGGTAAGAAAACACACACTATATATATATATAATTATTATTAACAATATTTTCAGTTTTTTTTTTTGATTGATTTACTATTATCATCATATATATATGTATATATATGTGTTTGTGTGTGTGCATACATATAATTAGAAAAAAAAATAGTTTGCATGTGCTTCATATAGTTTATAAAATAGAGTAGATAAATTGGTCAATAAAACAAAGTCAAATGAAAGAGCACTGATGTAATCAGTATGAAAAACATTTATTAATAATAACCAGGTGGCAAAAATAAAGCATGGAGATTGAGGTTCCAAGTTCAGAATTTTCGAACATGCCCGTGTTCTTCATCAGTGTATGCAAGAAATAAACAGAGAGACAGTAGAAATTATCTAACATTAGTTCTTGAGGCCGGGTAGAGTCTGCTTGTAGGTAGAATTGTTAGAAAAAAATCCATTCCCTATTTGATTTCTCACTGTGCGAAACTATCTACTCTCTCTCTCTCTCTATATTATATATATATATATATATATATATATGTGTATGCATGTGTGTATATATATATAAAATCTCACTTATTGCATGAAACTTTTAATCATGAGTAGAGTGTGTGTGTATATATATATATATGTGTGTGTGTGCATGTGTGTGTATATTTACCACTAATATGCATATGTATGTGTATATTTACCACTAATATATATATATATATATATATATATATATATTGGTATTGCATCTAAAATTAAACATTTCTTCTATTTTAATCTTCTAAATATATGAGTATGTAAGCCTGATAGAACAAAAGAAAAGCACTTATTTTAGACAATATTTTCAACATAATCTCTTTTCTTGTAGTGAAGCTATCAGATCAAAATTCAGCTACTAACCACATACCTGACTACAGACATATTGATCCATTTTTTTCTTTTAAATACCAAAGTTGACGTTTTTATTTTATATTTTGCAACTTGTTTAAATTTTCCCTAATATATGAGACAGACAGACAGACAGACACAGCTGTTTAATCTCATTGTAACTGTGTGTGTGTATGTATGTCTTAGTCAGACAAAGACAAATGTTCTTACAGTAAAGAATTGAGAATTAGTGAGAGCTGCGAACTAATCAGTTGGTGGCTGAAGTCAGTGGCTGTTGAATTGGAAAGATTCATAATCAAGTCAACACCAGACAATGATAGAAAGAAAAATGTCAAGCAGACATGGAAAAATAAATGCCATCCCACTGGTTAATTTGATTCTACTTTTCCCAACTGATCCTACCATGCCACTTGGCTTATGATATTCAGAAGACGAAGCTGGATGAAGAACCGGCAACAGCCAATACCATCTCAGCTAGTAGGTTAGTTCATCAGTGAGATGGGAAAAGACAATAAAAATTGGACTACCATTTAAACAATATCTTTTTTTATGTGCCATGTCCCTTCAGGACATAAGCGATCATGGCTCTCCACAACTTCCTCTTCCTTGTTGCTCTTAATAAATTTTGTCTTTCTGTTCACTTAAACCTTGTTTCGCCATCAATTTACTCAAGGTCACTAAGTAGGTTATGGGTTGTTTTCCTGTCTCTTGAAGCCCAAATCTTTTCCCTTATATGATCAATTTTCATTCATAATTATAATATCTAATAAAATATATGGAAATTCTATGAGGTATTTTTGCAGTTGAGAAATAGAATCTTATGTGCCATGTCCCTTTAGGACGTAGGTGATCATGGCCCTCGACATCTTCCTGTCCTTTGTAGCTCTTAATAAGTGTTGTCTTTTTGTTATTTCTCCCAAACTCTGTTCTGCCATCCATACACACATTCCCTCATCTTTGAGGAGATTGCTCAACATTCACTGCCATACAAGACAGTTGTCATGTAACAGTTCAATAGTCTTTTCTTTGTTTCTGTCTCTTAATACTCTTTGGCCATCCCAATACATCTTAGAACAGAATACAAAAGTCATATTTTAATTGGCCAGAGAAAAGAGTTATTTATACTTTTAATTCATTTTGTTTTATGAAAGTTTTTATTTCATCTTATTTTTGTTACTTTTTATCAAAATGCTTGGGTTGTTTTTAAATTCTCTAAGCATTAACAAAAATAAATAAATGAAAAAGTAATGGCCTATACTGAGATTTGAAATTGTATCCTTCAGAGTTTGTCTGGCATGCACCAATTAATTTATAGAGATCTATCAATGGGTAGAATTAAAATTTATTTACATAGTATTGAATAAGCTTAATCTCTGCTGGATGCTCTGAGAGTGTAACCATGTGCCAAACTTGAACACATTCAACAAATAGCATTCAAATATTATTAAAAAGATCATCCAGATACAATTTATCCTAAATACAAAATCATACATACACATTAGAATACTCGCTTTGTAGCTAGGGTAGATGTATGTCAGTGCTAGTGGCTGAGCATTATAGTAAAAATGATAATGATGAATGAGGTGTTTGATATGAATAGAAGAGAAAATGGTAGGAAGTAAAAATTATGAGGATAAGGAAAACTGATAACAGTTGATTCACGACTTGATGAGATCAAGATTGAAGTGTTCATGGAAAGCACCCATACAGGAGTCAGTTCCACAAAGTGACAATTATTGAGAAAAGCTGAGTGGAAATTTCTTACATTTGGAGGAAATGCAGGTAGTTCAAGTCTATGCAAGTCTTGTTAAAAAAAAAAAAAAAAAAAAAAAAATGATTTTAAATATTGATTTTCCAGGTAGAAAGACATCAACAAAAGGTAAAAAGTGCAACACAATGTTTCTCTTCAGATACAATTACCGGATAAAAATTTTGTAAAAAGTAACATAAACAACTATGATATTCAGTCCTTCAATTAATATCTAACAAAGCAACTGAAACAATGCAATAAACTCCATTTCTTATCTAGAAATCATTACTTATTAAAAGAAGCTGTGTAAAAAGTGGCTGCACAAGACATCAATTTTGCACCCTACCTCAAGTTTACATCTCCAAAATTTCCTGTCACTTGTAGCTCTTAATAAATTTTGTCTTTCTGTTAGTTTTCCTAAACCCTGTTCCACCATCCATTTAATCAAAATCATTCTTCTTCTATGTGCTCTGTACCTTCAGAGTGTAGGTGATCATAGCCCTCTACAGCTTCCTTGTCCTTTGTAGCTCTTAATAAATATTGTCTTGTTATTTCAACTTATTACAATTTATAACAAGCATGAAGATTTTTTTATTATAGAAAATTATTATTTCTTTTTAAAACACACACAAGGAGAGAATGCTATTGGCATCAAAGCACATACAGTTATTTTAATTACCTGGCTTATTGACATACTATTAAAATGTCACAAATTTTAATAAGACCAAAACAGAACCTGAAAATGTCAGTTTCTCTCCAAACCCAGAAAATGTCATTGACATTTGCACATCTTGTCTCATTATCAAGGTTATATTTTATACATACAATATCATATTTTATAACAATAAATGCATATATAGAGCTGTGCTTTTCATCAAAGATGCTGGAGTTAGCCTGAACCAATCTTTATTTTTTTTTTTTATTTAATCAATTCACAACCTAAGCAAAGCAATAATGCCACTAAGACACTAATAGGAATGAAAGAGAATGAAAATACTTTAGAAGGAATCGGAAACCCAATCCTAAACAGGAAAAAAGGGATGAAGTTCTACTCCAGTTCAAAAAACCAGAGAGGAGGATGAACTGTTTATGAATTGATATCATTCTAAAACAATCAGTTTAAAATAAAAGTACCACTATTGTTTACACTATCCTATTATAGTTGTGTTTGTCCTTCTCCTCATTAATTTGAACAACCATTATGTCTTGCCAGTACTTTATAAATAATGAACTATTCTGTTTTAATTGTGTGGAAAGAGGGGAAAAGACACTACTTGGTTTCAGTAATAAAATGAAAGAAACAGAAGATAAAAGTGGAGAAAGAGAATCATATTAAACTGATAAAAACAGATGCTGCACTTGGTATTTACTCTGTCTCCCACTAAGACGAGTTGTGACACAAGGTCTTTTTTAAGATGGCAACCTGAGTACGTACACCCGAGTCAGGAACAAAAATTGCCTGCAATCCCCACAACCGTCAGTTGTGCCGGCCTTGGTGTGAGCACCAACCTCTCTCTCTGGTGCAATGAGAGGGCATGGCCTTGGGCAGCTGTTCTCCAGGGCTGGGCACCTCTCAGTATAATTTTCCTCAGTTGTGACTGTTCTTTGACAGAGCCGCTCCTAAGTGCACTCTGCCTAAAGACAGAGACGCAACTGAGAGAAGATAAATAATGTGTTACAAACCCCTCAATAACAAATACTACACTTTGATCTTCGCTAAAAGCCAAGTTGCCATGGTGACCGAGATAAAAGCTTTTAAAAGATTTATTTGGCATGCAGCGTCAAATGATGGAAACAGAGTAAGTCCAGTTACAATAAATAAAACAATTTGTGCTGAATTATTTTTTAAATTATTATTACAAGAAATGTTCGTAAGACAGGAATTTGGCTAGTTATTAGTATTATTATTTTAAAACCAATTTTACTCCATTTTATCATTGTTACTTTTCATCTCTAAACTCTTTGCTTGAGTGGACAGCATAAAACCAGAAAAAATAACTATAACAAACTCAAATCCCATAACTCAAGAGCTTGTCTTTCATGAACACCAACTTGTTTACTGAAAAGCTACTTCATAACTTATGTATTATGAGCTACAAAAACAAAAATGGTACAGAGAATAAAAAAGGAAGGTGCTGGTTCCAATTTCAGGAAATAACTGCTGAAAATCTCCCTTCCCTGAATTTATAAACAAATCCTACAGATGCAAGCTGGGATTTTTTTCTAGCCAACAAAAATATCAATTCTCAGTCTTACTCTTATATTTTTTTCTTTCTTGCCTTGATGTCAGGTTATAACAACTTGACTGTATCCCTTTTGTATGTGAACATTATATTTTGTGAACTTTTTACTTTATTACAGTTTCATAATTTGCTCTGCTTTGCAATACATTGTCTTGTATTATTTTGCCCTGTTGTTATTATTATTAATAATAATTATTGTTGAGATTTTTCTTCCATTTAAGCGTGTCAACGTCCACAAAATCATTTCACCTCAAGCAAAGCAATAAAAGCCACTAAGATGCAAGAGGTTACTGAGAGTAAAAGAATAGGAGAAAACATTGAGTAGAGAGAACAATAAAAGAATGAGATTCAAGGAGACAGAAGATGACAATTGATGCTACATTTAAATTTTTGAAGATTATAGTTGAGAAGAATGCAAGAAGCCAGTTCACAAGAGAGAAGTGCGAGAGAAGAAACTATTATCATAGAACTTACAGTTACACGTAGCAATTTCAACAGTGAAATTATAAGACCTAGGACTGCACTTAAGTTCATGAAGTTGAAATACCAAAGAGGAAAGCTCATCAAAACAATTACCATGAAGATATTTATAGAAAAGGCACAGGGAAGTTACCTTATGACAGTGAGAAAATGACTGACACTGAGATGTCAAGTCAGAACCAATAATGTTGCAGATTCTTTGGATTTTATCAAGGATCTTTAGATATATAGCAAAAGCACCATACCAGATGTGGTAGAAATATTCAATGAAATAATTAATAAGTTATTGTAATAACTGTACAGTGGGTTACAATTGTATATGAACAAATGAAAGTTGAAATTTGGTTGTAAACAAGGCTCCTTCATGTGAATCATTCATGAGGAAAGATATGTGTATACACATGCACATTGTATTTCAATTTAAAGCACCGACAAAAACCAACACAGTCTATCAGCAATAATGCTATTTCTCAATGAGACTAAAGATATTTGTCTTGGGATATATTTGCACATCAAAATAAGATGGGAATAATGTGGAACTGTATTATTCGTGTTTGCTTAATAATGAATACTTCAGTTGTTCAAGTGGCTAAAGTAATAATTAAAAATTACGTTCTCAAGTGTTCAATGAGAGTTTCTTTGTAAGCAACTATATTTCTATTTTCTTTTTGCACACATAACCCAAAGTGCAATGTATTTAACTTGCATATTTTTGTAAAGGCTTTTTTATATAAAGAAAATACTTAATTTCAGTTAAAAAAAATTAAAATAAGTTTTCAAGAGATAAGTAACAATAGAAATCAGCACAATTACTTATTTCACCTGGCCCTTTGAAAAATAAATATATAAAAAATTATATTGTCATACACAGACAGACTGTTTCACTGTGTCACAGCTCATTAGCGTGGCTAGACATCCGGTTGCCTCTAGCTTGGATCGAATCCCGTCTGAATTGGCATCAGTCAGAGATTCTACCTCTAAGCTGTTGGCACACAGCAGGAATGAATATTAATTTAAGCATATTTTTTTTAGATAAACACACAGTGACTGAGAGAACTCAATTCACTTTACCGAAGAGTCTTGCATTATTAGCCATAATAGTCACCCCAGAGATCTCAACCAAAATAAATTTTTCAGGAGCATATATATTGTCATCCACAGACAGACTGTTTCACTGTATCACAGCTCATCAGTTATATATATATATATATATATCTCAATGGCAACTCTAGATCATCAGCATTAATAAGGTTCAGACACCCTGTGAAAATGATGTGAACAGATTTTAGTGTGCTAATTCTTACTCATCCATCTTGCCCTATCCCTATCAAAGGCAGCTCTACAACTCAAAACATCCTGATGGGCCTGTTCTGGGTCATTATAATTTTTAACAAAACTTAATATATGTATAATTTAGGGTCTAAGAAGGATTTTAGAATCTCTCTAAAAATAACTGGACCTCTGAGTAAAAAAACAAAATACAGTGTAACCTGGATATAAGAGAGTTGTTGGGACAGGAGAAGAAGTTTCTTATATCCGGGTTTCTCTTATATCCGGGTTTGGTCTAATTCATATACATTAACACAGGCTCTAATTTGGGACCAGAAAAAATCTCTTATATCCGGGTTTCTTATATCTGGGTTACACTGTAGCTATGAATCATATACAAAATTTTATTTTATCATCAATCTATTTTGGTTATTTATCAAGTCAGAGTTGTCAGATAATTTTCTTCAAAATTAGATTAAATTATACACAGTTATTACACAAACACATGTAATTCAAAGTTAAAATTTACACAAACACATGTAATTCAAAGTTAAAATTTACACAAACACATGTAATTCAAAGTTAAAATTTTTTAACCTTTTTTTTGATGTGTTTGTGTATATGTTTATGCATTAGGGTAAGAATATCTCACTCACTTTCTCAGTTTGTTTTGTATTAGCAGTGTTGAGCAGTGATATCAAAGTTTGTTGCAGTCATTCATTCCCTATCTTTTCCCTGGTTGTATTGTGACAACTCTTACACACACATGCACACCATTAAAACTCCACACTCAACTTGGGCTGAAAAAAAAAAAAAAAAAAAAAAAAAAAAATCCTACCCGACTTTTTTCTTTTCTTTCAACATTATAATAAACAGAAAAAGAATTTTAAATTCAAGATTTAAGGCTATGAATTTGAAACAAGGTATCTTTTGAAAAGCAGAATTAAAACTGTTTGAAATTTTTAAAAATTTTTTCTATACTTTAGGTAACAACATGTTTGCCTGAATCATGCTATTTGAAAACCCTTTACCTAAAGTGGCCTCTGGGTCTTGTACAGGATGAACACCACTGTAGAAATATTAAAAAAAAAAAAATACTTCTGGCTGGAATATTTGAGCCTTGTAATCATTTGCTTCATTTCTAGCCACATTAATTCTTTTTCTTTGCTTAACATTCTTAAGAACATTTTCAGCAAAATTTATTTAAGTTAGCATTTTAGAGTAAGAAGTTAAAATAGGACTATAAAAAGTAGTAAATTAAAACAATTTATTTTATCATTCATGTCATAACTTTGGGTCCAACCAAAGTCAAGAATAAATGGAATGTTCTTTGATATTTTTGTTGCTTTGAAAGATACATTTTTCAGTCCATCCTAACCTACACCCCCACCCCGAGCTGCCACCAATATATTTTAGATGCACACAGAAATTTCCAGAAAAAATTTGTTAGTTCATTATTTTGACAAATTACTCATGATGCTCATCTTTTAAAAAATTTTGGCAACAAAAATTAAACTGGAAGATTGTTTTTTATGACCTTGAAAAAAACAAAAAAAAATGAATTCGAGTAAAATTAACTTTGACATTAGGAACTTAACATTGAAGAGGAAGGATCATAATCAAATATTTTCACCAGGAAAACATCTTTCTGGGAGAAACTTTCAAGATCCCTTGTGGATATTGGCCATTTACATTAATGTTAGTAAAAACTATTCAAGCGCTTCAATAGTAATTTCTGAACAAAGAGGAAAATGAATTTCTCATAAATGGCAACAAGGAAACTTCATCTTCTGCTACATTGGGAGAACAAAGTAAAAAAAAAAAATGGATGAGGAAGCAACAAAGAAAGGAAAAAAGAGAAGAGAGAAAGTATATAAACAAAGTAGAAAGTGAAAAAAAGTGGGGTTTAGTGAGAGAGAAAAGGAATGTAGTAAATACAAAAAAAAGGAACAAGTATATAGTATTTAAGTGCTGAAATTAAAGAATCAACAAATTTTAAGTGACATTACATTGACAGGAACATTCTTTCAAAGTGAAAACAAAGTTTCAAAGTGTAAATATCATTAAATTGCACGTTACTGGTTTGTAATTTTAGCTGAATAAAACAAGCCAAAGAATTTTATCAAAATTTAACAAAGCCAATGAAATCTGTGTTGTGTCCCTTGAGACGGTAAATGATAATGGCACTCCACAACTTTTTATATTTATAGCTGTAACCAATGTTCATTTTATTACTATTCCTTGCAGTCCCTGTTCTATCATCCATTTAAGCTAATTAGGTAAGTTACTGTCCATCTTGCTTACAATATGTCCTGTGAGTATCAAATTCTCCAAGCCTTTTCCTTGCTTGTCCTTGTTTGTGTAGACATAGGAATCAACAATGTAGAATGACTGACAATGTTATGCCCGACAATTGCAATCTGGTCTGATGATCAGAGTGAGGCATGAAAAATCTAATAAAAACAAATAAGCTGAAATTTAAAATAAGAAATAAGTTATAGATAAAATATCAGATAAGCTGAAATTTATTTATCATAAAAATATAAGCATGTCCTGAAATTTTACCATCATCAGTTGGTTAATACCTATTTTATATATATGGTGGAAGTCAACTCATAACCGAGTAAAAACCACCCCCAGAACTCATAACTTCCAAATGAAAATTTTTGGGATGATTTCTATGTCATTGATAATATCTGAAATGGCTCATAAGACCAGCAATTGACCTGTAAGACATTTTACATGAAATACAGGCAGGTCTTCTGACACCAACCTGATTGAGTATTTAGTTTTATGGTGTAGAGTCCACTGGTTGACCTATATGGTTTGTTACAAGTGCTGCACAAAATGTATTGCTGGGTATCATATTGGTAGATGAGGATGTTTCTATGTCTATATTTGTGACTGAGAAGGCCTTCTCTCAAGAAGCAAACATGATCACATTAAATACCTGAAAGGAACTCCTTTGTCAAAAATGTAAAAATAACTGAATGCATGGTTAGACCACAAGGTATGAGAGATCCCTAATTCTCTTTAGGACAGCCTGAGAGAGAGAGAGAGTGTGTGTGTGTATATATATATATATATATATATATATATATAAAAAGAAATATAGTCTTAAGATGTGCTATATTTATGGGATAAAGTGTTCAATATCAGAGAGAGTGTGTATAAATATACAAGTGAACATAGAAGTCAACACTTAGAGGCGACAGTCTGTTTCATGCTAGATGCAATTGTCAGGCCTGACGATCGCATCTAGCATGAAACAGACTGTCACCTCTAAGTGTTGACATCTATGTTCATTTTTATTTATTTATTTATATATATATCACACACGAGAGAGTACTCAAAAGTACTCATCCCAGCCCACATCCCAAAGTTTTACCATGTGATCAAACGCTTGAATTTTTGTAGAAGAGCTTATTGGCCTCGTGAAGAAGCCTTTAATTAAATAAATAAAAATTCTGATATTTGGTTATATTTTGTAAAGTCAACCTAATTAAGAAATATTTGGTAAGTAGGTGTGTCAGAA
Source organism: Acanthosepion pharaonis (assembly GCA_903632075.3). Classification (NCBI taxonomy): domain Eukaryota; kingdom Metazoa; phylum Mollusca; class Cephalopoda; order Sepiida; family Sepiidae; genus Acanthosepion; species Acanthosepion pharaonis. The sequence goes on from CAHIKZ030000175.1 coordinate 63,696, forward strand.
AAAATCTACCTATCAAAAAAAAAATATATATATATACACACACATCTACTTGGTGGTTGAGGAAATTGTGCATTTCCTATTGTCATATCTGGTTGATAGGACTGAAGTAAAAAAAGTTAGAATTTTTCAGGCAAGACCTTATCACCTGGGAAAACTGACAGCACACTTGTCCTCTCTCTCTCCCCACATTTAGACCTATGTCAAATTAATCCCAACCTAGAAAATATTTATCTATCTACCTGTAAATACTTATATATACATTACACCAATAGGTATAGCTTTACTCACTTTTCATGATCAATGAATAAAAATATTTCTAAAAATATTTGAATTTGTAGGCACTTCATAATGGAAGTAAATTTTAGTATAAAATTAAATTTAATTAACAATATTCTGTATACTATGTATTCCTAGAACATGAACAATCATGGCTCGCTACAGCTTCCTTTATAACTTTTTTGTGGTACTTTTATCCATTTTTTCAAATTAATCAAGTAGATTGTTTGCTGTTTTCCTCCACTTCTTACTTTAAATATGCCCTGTGAATATTGAATTCTAAACCTTTTTTCATTATATGACAAACATTTTAGCTGCTTCTTTCTGCTTCTTAGCAACAATTTCTTTGTAGTTGCTCTTCTTAAAATCTCATTTTTCACGTAATCTCTCCATGCATTCATCTGTAGAATCAGATCTGTTGCTTCAAGTCTTTTCATCATCTTGTGAGGAAGTTGTCATGCCATATCAGAGAATATACATTATATAACTGACCAGCACTTTTCTTCCTTTCTAATATAATGGAATGATTTCTTAATGCCTTGCTAAGTTTCTGAAAAAGCATCATTTTATGTACCTTGGGGCCTATGTGTCAATTCCTGTCATCTTTTACTATATTAGTTAAAGTTCTACACTTGTTAGATTTTGACATCTCTGATCTAAAACTTATATCTTGGGTTGTCTTCTTTGTTCACAACCAGTCTCTTACAGTTAATGGTTAGTCTACATTGCTTTCATTGACTATAATGCCTTAGTAATGCTTACTGTTAACCTTATTCTATATGCCATGTCCCTTCAGGCCATTGGCAATCATAGTTCTCTACAACTTCCTACCCTTTGTACCTCTTACTAATATTTATCTCTTCACCATCACTCCCAGCGCAGTTTTGCTATCCATTTATACAAGCTTGTTAGATAACTTATTCATACTTTTCATTTTGCCTTTAAAGTCCTGTGAGTGTCAAATTCTCCAAGTTTTCTTTCCTCATTATGTGACCCAGAAATTTCAACTGCTTCTTTCTGATTCTAAGTAAAAGTGTCCTCTTTGTTTCTATTTTCCTTTGTCCAGTGTTCGCCATCATAGCCATCAAAGACAAAACAACAACAATTTCCCTATCACTGCACACTACAACCAACTGTTCCATAGCATTGAGGATATCGGATGCATGCTTTTAGCGTCTTCACTCAACAAATGACAAAAAAGACACAGATCAGAGTTTAAGTATGTTTTCAAAATAAAATCACACATTGAGGGATTAAAGAAGGATTTGGGTTTACTCAGACAATATAATTTTGTGGCGGACATGAGACAGAACCTGGGATGAGCACAACTGGTCGCAACTTGCCTTGTCCCCGCCAAAAAAGAACCCGTATTTGCTTAGCATGTAAAGCTACTGCAGTTGAAATGAGGGAGAAAAAAAAGCACTTACCGCTCTGCCGTAATCCGTCCTCGGCCAGATAACGTAAAAGAATGAGGGGGGACTTGCATTGCATTTTTATGCAATAAAGATGCAATGCATTATGGGACATGGACGCAATGAATTATGGGATCACATGAAGACGCAAGGGATTATGGGTATATGGACAAATATAAAAGCAACTACTTTTTTCCCCAGTAGGAGAGTTCTTCGAGTGACGTTCACGGTTGGTAGCAAGAACAGTCTGTTAGTGTGATTTTGAGACAGTACTCAAGAAGGAACGACTCAAGGTTGAAATACCAGCTAGGAGAGCTTGAATTTACTCACTGGTTGCTGTTTTCTTCTAACAGCAACAACATTTCTCGGAAGATTAAGTCCCACTTCTTTGTTTATTCCTTGTCTCATTGAAAAAGGACACAGGCGACTTTAAAAATCTTTGTTCATGCTTCAATTTAGTCAAAAAGCTAATATATAATAAACATCATCAATCTTATTGGCAATATATATATATATATATATATATATATAAGTTCCCCATATTAATCTACCTATGAGTCTAGACTTCTGTGATATTTACATCTGTGCATATGTCAAATAATATTTTAACAGAATAAACTTTATATCCTACATATAACAACATGAATTAGCTTCAACAAGCCCCCATTATTTAAGAATTCAAATATTATTCATGGTTTTCTGCTCTATAATGATTAAATTAACTTGGGAACTGAATTTCTGAATTCAAACCTATATAAGCTGTTATATAGAAAGAATTTGCAATTGCTTTAATTTTGCGCCTAAGGCAGAACCTGAAGGAAATTTTGGTCCAATTTCTTAAGAATAAAAAATCTGCCTGCAAAGAAAATACATTCTCTACAATTCCAATTATTTCAAGAATTTCTCCTGTTTTTTTTTCTCTCAGATAAGCAATTATCACAAAAAGCTCTATTTAAATAATAAAAAACAAACAAAAAAGAATATAAAGAAACAAAAATGATAGATAATCAAAATTTAATTCTGCTAGTGATGCTTGCATTAATTCCTGTTGCATGATATACCATCAAAAATAGTTTGTGTAAAAAATTACTGAAGTCAAATGAGGGATTGACAAATTAGTGGTAAAAAGATCTTGAGTTCAAATACAATAGATGCTCAACTACAATTGATTATAGTTGCTTTTTCTTCTCCTGTCAGAATTTGCTGTACTAGTTTAATTAATCCTACCTGTGATATCATCAAGTGTTCAAATAAAGGAAACAGGAAAAAAACAAAAAAATTGAAAATTTTCATGAAATGTCTTTATAAATGGATCTTTATTAGTATACCAATAAAAAAAAAAAAAAAAAAGAAAAAAGGAATATACTTGCAAGGAAACCAACAATTGTGTATATATATATATATATATATATATATATATATATATATATATATATACACACACACTAATTGTTATGGAGTCAAATAAATGATCATTTCTTCAGTACTGCTTGTAGAAGATTTTTAGATTAAGTCTACAAGTTGGATGAAAGATTAACTCTGCAACAAAGTATACTCCTCCTTCAAAAAAAAAAAAAAAAGGAGAGAAACTATTTAGATTTATAAATTTATTTAAGGCAGACCTCCAAAATATTAAATGAAAATCTGGAAGTTTTGCAAAAAAGCAGATAAAACACAAAAAAGAGGGTACAGATACAAAAATACTATATTGGAGGGGTGATCAACACACATTATAGAGTAAATAAAATAAATGAAAACAGTTTAAAGAACAAATTTGCCAAGAGAAGCAATCTGAATACTTATATTAGTTGAAGAAAAATTTGTTTTATTTGAAAAGAAATGGAAAAATGGCCAGGTGGTGTGTGTACATAATTTCCAGAAGTAATTCTGTGATTTAGATTGAGTAGATATGAAATTGGTCTGACAGCAATGAAACACTAACTCACAAAAATCTGTCAAAATGAGTACTTGCAGCAATACACATTTATATATATATATATAATTTTCATTAAAGTTTTCCAGTTAATCATCTTGCTTACCACCCACTAACCAAATGAAAAAGTAATTGGTGCTTTGACAGCAGAGATACTGTTGGTTACTACCCACAGCAATGGCGGTCAAGAGAGACCACAAGAAACAAGAGGGATAAGGTAGTTAAAGAGCTTCACTACAGCTGTTGGTCATTGTTACGGCTGGCACAATACAAAATAAGAAGAACCAGATTCATAGAAATTAAGGCTGAAGAAAAGAGATTACATCTAGTAATGAAATGCAGATTTTATTTTATATATATTACAATATATTTTAGAACAATAGGAATGAGGTTTAAAACAATTAAGTTAGGAAATGCTAACAAGTTACTAAGCATGAAAAAGCCCAGAAAGTAGTTGGCTTAATGTGTAACTATACAAGGGAGTGGGAAAGGAAATCCGCTGAAGTTAAGATTAAGGTGACAGATGATATTATTTTCTTCCAAAAATTATATTAGTTTTCTTTTAAAAATAGTTTATATATATATATATATATATATATATATATATATATATATATATATATATATAAAGTAAAAGAGTTTCGTCAATAATATCAAGGGAAGGGGTGAAATATTTACCAATAGTCTTTCTTTTTGAGGACTGTAAGAATTTAGATTCTTTCGGTCGAAGCTTTGTTCTTAAATGAAAAGGACCGGAGTTGACCTCAATAGTCATGGCTGTGGGTTCAGGAGGCAACTGGCTAGTTGGTACGAACTCCTGTTTATATATGTTTTTGGGACCCTCTAGAACCCAGTAGAAGTTTCTAGAGACTTCTAGAAAGTTCCATTCAATTATTACAAAATCTAAAGGGTTTGTGAATGAGAGCTTTTCATATGGTAAAAAGGGCATCTAGTAGCTAAAGATTTAAGTCATCATTTTAAGTTAGATTTTGTATTTTATAGTATAAGCGTAAAAAAGTAGGACAATATGGGGCCTCGTAACAGTCATTCAAAACAAAACTGCCTAAACTCTAGTTATTGTGATCAGTTAAAAGAAATATGTTAAAGGCTCCTAAACCAGACAGAATCCAGTGTATTAGTCTCTCTATATGGCAGTGAATGTAGAACAATCTCCAGAGATGGTGAAGAGACTTGAGGCAACAGAAATGTAGTTCTACAGAAGGATGCTGAGAATCCTAGAAACTGACACACAATAGCAATGAGGTAGTTTTAAGGAAACAGGACACTTACACTTAGAACCAGAAAGAGACAATTGAAATTTCTAGGTCACATAATGTGGAAAGAGAGCTTGGAGAATTTAACACTCACAGGACACACTGAAGGCATTTGAAAAATAAAACCAACTACCTAACAAGCTTGTGTTAGCAGAACAGAGATTAGGAGAGATAAAAAAAAAAAAATGGAGGCAACACAAATGGCTTAGGTCCATTCACGAGACAAGCAAGTTGATTGCCTAGATCAGGGTTTTTCAAACTGTGGGTTCCAACCCTTCGGTGTGTTGCAAGATAAATAAAATGGGTCACAAAAAAAAAAAAAAAAAAAAAAAAAAAAAAGAAAAACAAATACGTAAGTGAGAGCAGTGTGCAGAATATAAACAACTCTAAATGTTGCACAGCACTCAAATCATCACTTGTTTTTCACCAAGGTAAGCTCATATATTTTTTTTTAAATATAATAGTATCATTTTATATATATATAAAAGTGAACATTGAAGTCAACACTCAGAGGCCTGTTTCATGCCTGATGATTGCGTCTAGCATGAAACAGCCTGTCACCTTTGAGTGTTGACTTCAATGTTCACTTTTATATTTATATATGCTCTATCTCTGATATTGGGTACTTTATCCTATGAATATAGCACACCTTAAAATTAAAATATATATATATATATATATATATATATATATATATATATATATATGTGTGTGTGTGTGTGTGTGTGTGTGTGTGTGTGAAAGTCGTTATGATTATTGAATAATTCAGTTGCATCTGAAGTCAGGGCTAAAAGTGAATTTCCTGACTCAATGTCAAAGTCAAGTACTGGTACATTCTTTCTGTGCTAGTAAGATATGTTCATTTGAAGTCTTGGAATTTTCTGTGAGTTGGCTGTTGTTTCAGCAAAATTTAAGAACTGGCTATTTCTGTTTTTTTAACTTGTACCTGTAATACTTGTAACTTGTGCTATTTGAACATTTCAGAAACAACCCTAATGATAGATCTTTTTATATCATTTGAAAAAAGAAGGAACATGAGGACCCATCAACATTAATAGATACATGAGAAAATGCAACTTTCATGAACATCCTTAAAGATGATAAATGTTGACTTCTTTTGAGGCCACATAAGAAGGAGAAAGTAACAAGACTTTATAGTGAGGAATATTTGCAATATGATTGAAATATTAAATATTATTTACTTAACCTTTGTGTCAGAATTTCCACTAAATTCGTTTTTTCTTTAAAGTAATAATTTTATATTCATACAAATAGATAATACAAATAAATACATGTAATTCCAATATGTGAAGATCATAAGAAATATACATATAAATTGTCGATGCTATATAAATGAACCTAGTGAACAGGGTTTGTCTTTGATTTATTACATGTAGATATAATGAGTCCCAATGCCAAATGTGATTCTTGCTGTGGGCTGCAGTAAAAAAAAAAGTTTAAAAAATACTGGCCTACATCACCAAATTGTGGATTGCACAATTGTGCTGTAATGGCTGATGAACAAAAACTTTCTTGCAAATTAAATTTGATTTCACAAGATTTGTGAAAAACTGTATTTTGAGAGGACTTCATATATAGTAAAAGTGGAAGATTTCTTTAATGATGTAGAGTGCTAAATGTTAAAATGTTTATGATTGGAGGTGGCCTACACTTGTGCATTCACAATTCAATAAGAGCCTTCTTTGTGGCAGAGTGATCATTCCTGGGTTACTGGCAACAGATTTGGCAATTGATTGCAGGTTGAATATGGGACTCAAGAATACAAGCAATACATTGGTTTAAAATTCAGCAGAAGGAAAATAAAAGTCCAATCATCACTTTCTGATTATTCATTGGCAAGATATCCTTTTCCTTTAATTATATAAATTATTCATTCAGTTCTGTTACCCTGGTCACTGGTTTCTCTCAGTTACATCTTGACACAATCTTATTCTTTTCTTTACATACACACACACACACACACACATATATATATATATATATATATATATATATATATATATATATATATATATACACGTGCACACACATATGATATGCTGTGGGTAAGAGAGATATTGGCTTTATAACTAATTCTTATCCTGTTGAAATCAGATGCTAGTGTGTCATTTTCCACTCCAACATTGATACATCTGGTATCAAAGAAGATCGGTTACAAGATTTGGACAGAGACAGCATCTGGCACTCCTGCAATGAAATAGAGAACCAACAATGCCTGGTGGCATTGCAAAGTAATGCTGGCATGCTCTAGGTTAGTGAAAATGATGCTATGGCTCTGTAACCATGCCTGAATACAGGATCATAATTTAATGAGGGCTTTGGCTTTTAGTCAAGTCACTATTTATAACATTTACAAGTATTTGCAAATATTAATAATCACTAAGTATTATTAAAGTTTTTGTTGTTGGCAAGTCACTATGACTGACAGAAGAGTGCCGACAAGTCAAAGATTCTAATGCTTATTCTTATCATTTCTTAAAAAAAAAAAAAAAAAAAAAAAATACTCAGGAAAATGAGTTATCTCTCTTGGACATTTTTTTTTTATCAATTTATACTCAAAAATTATTCAGAAACAGGTAGCTTAACTAGACTGGCTTTGTTTATTCTTTTATTATATTTACAAATTGCACTACAATGTACTGTCTTTGCTTTCTATGGTAACAAATAATCAAATATACATACAAAAATAAGATCATTATAATATAATATAATATTAGCTGGTAAGCCTCGGCAATTTAGAACTGGGATGGAATTTCTTATCTGTTAACTCGAAAATGGGTTCCTTAAAGATTTTACATATCATTTATCAATGATTATTGATGAGGCTAATCTTTTTTTTTTTTTTTTTTAATCAAACTTCTGAATTTTTTCCTTTAATAAAAAGCAGTAATCCAACAATAGGAAGTGATTGATTGATTTTGCAGATTATTTAAACCCAGAAAATACTTTTAGTTTTTTGGAGATAATGATTTACTGATACAAGTGCTACTAATTAACCTTGAATTGGAACTCAACTCACCAATTTCTAATTCCAAGTATTTACCATTGCATCACCCACACATTCAAGCTTACAGTAACTGGTATTTCCAAGCAGTCTCCTATTTAGGTACTGACTAAGCTGGATGTTAACTTCAGTGATCATACAAGAACTGATTAAATTTTAGAAAACAACTATTTAAAGGAATTCATTAAAAAAAAAAAAAAAAAGAATAAGACAAGAAAAAACAATCTGCTTATGAGGGGCTGCTGAAAAGTATAAAGCCCAGTCAAGAAGGGATTCCCTTCAAAATTTTGTCTAGGTTAAGCCAAAAACTCTTCAGTATCTCACATTTATATAGGGTGATCACATGTTAAGTATACTTTTATAATATTTTTAACAGTACTTTATGGTTTTCTATAGCTCTGTTCTTCCTCTATAACTTTTATATTATTGATGGATTTTTTAAAATTGTTAATGAATAATATTATTAAGATATTTAAAAAAAAAATCTGACAACCCAGTAAATAGCCTACAATACCATAAATTATAAGGAATTAACATGCTTTTATATATATGTGTATATATCTCAGTATGTGAAATGAAAGATCATTGCTTACCACTTCAGATTGAGAGTATCGACATATTTCCTGTGAGAATGTAGTGGCTAGTGCATTTGCTTCCTTCTTTATAGAAGAGTAAAGAAACTGGTGAACCGGAAGTTGTTTGTGATTGGACTATAAAATACCAGATGAGTTGCAGTACCTGTATTATGAGGACAGTTGTAGCTGATGTATGGCACTCAAGCCGATATTCAATCAGTATCAGCTGCATCACTGAAGAGAGAGAGGGTATGATTTGAAAGACCCAAAACCCCTTATGATATTCAGCTAAAAACATCACTGATAATGTATGCCAAAGCATCAAACTGATGTATTTCATGAAAGAAATACTGTTCCAGTAGTATATTTAAATGGCATTGCTGCTGATGAAACGAGTAGGGATGGGTAGTTCTTGTAGATTTTCTTATTTTATTTTGTGTCTTTCAGGACAATTTCAAGCCATCTGCTTCATTATTAATTCTTCTAATGATAGACATAACATTTTTGGAATCTCAAAACTAGCAGGTAATCAAGAAAAAAAAATAGCCACTGAATGTTTTAAAACTGCCATTCTTGGATTTCTGGAGGAAATAATTAAGTTTTAGGTGTTTTCAGTGTGGAAAGTGTGATTGGCATACAGTTCAAATTCCAACTGAGGTTATTGTGCTTGATATTACACAAATGCTATTAGAAAGGTATGAATCCATCTTTATTCCCACCCACCAGCTAAGTGTTATAGCTTTTTAGCCTTGGTTAGCAGCCAGTCAAGGTGAACAACAACTCACAAATGAAAAACTGTTAGGCATAAAAAACATCTAGCTATGGAAACTATGGCAACAAAACCTGACATTGTGAGGCTATGATTCTATATACCACAGGAGAATTTATAAGGTTAACATACACATAATATACAGAGGCTGCAAAAGTAGGTATACAGTAACCATTATTATAATTATAGTGGTTCTAAGATTTATTTAATACTAGATTTTATTTAATTCAGTTAAAATCATTTTTATTTTCATAATTTTTATTATAATACATTTATTATCATTTTTATTTTTTTAATAAATAATAAATGTTTTGCAGGTAAAGATGAGTGTGTGGATGACAGGGACAAAACAGTTTGAACATTTGAGGGATTGATATGTTTATATAAATCAATACAATATTTTGTGCGCACACTTTTCATTACTGTATTCCTACTTTTGCACCCCCATGTATAACTCCAGTAAAACTAAAACAAATGCAACAAAAATTATTGACAAGGTGTTCAGTGTTAATATCCTTATTTAAGCTCCTGATTTTTAATATTAATTTGCATCAAATTCAGTCTTTTCATAATCTAAAAATAGGTAATAATTGAGCTCTTTAACTGACCATTTATGACCAACAATTTCTTAATCAAGGTCATAATTTGCTTTTAGTTTCTATCTACTAATCTGGCAATATAAGACATTTAGAGTTATGACAATCTAAATATGGTAAGATCAGATTTACCAATGAATTGATACACTGTGTTAAAGCTGGTTTCTTGGAGACAGAACGGTAATATTAGATTGATGAAAAAGTTTCCACCATTTCTTTTAACAAATCTTATTCACAACATTATTCTTTGATAATGAAAATATTTTCTCCTGGTTTTCTACAAACTTATATCAGTTTTCAGCTAAATTGTGCATTCTGATAAAAGTAAAAATGTTTTGATGCAATAAAGTTTTCCAGAAATATCTTCAAGTTTTTAGAATCATTGACCATACTAAGTAAGACTGTGGCATAAAGTAAAAACTAGTGTCAGTTTGATGAAAATGTTTCCTTGTTTTCAATTACAAGCTTGCAATGAGAATGGGTAACAAAATAACTAAACAAGCTCTTTGCTTTGGAAAAAAAGTTTTTTCAATTCCAGTGAGTCACTCAAGTAAACCACTTGCATACTATATAGCAGGGGTTGTCAACCTACAGCACACGTGCCACACCAAGCAATTTCCAATGGCATGCAGCCACAAATGACATCACAGAGTCCAAACCAATAACTAATACAACACAAAGAAGATATTTAGCTGTTTCAATTTTAATATATACTAAAGTATATATACTATATATTAATATATAGAATATATAGAACAAGTATATAGACCTTGACTTGTATAAAAATATGATAGCTGTTGGCACACTGAATGATTTTAAAACCCTAAGTTGGCACATAGCAAAAGGTTGCCGACCACTGCTCTATAGCATTGCACAGTAAGTGTTTATTCAGGTTCCACCAACTTATAGTAATAAAAAAAACATCCTTTGAACTCCTCCAACAATAAAGAAAGTCTTCTCTCTCCCCACATACACTTTCAGATTTTGTTTAGTCAAAAATATTAAAAGTTGTCCTTGATCTAAACAGGATTTTTCTTCATTCTGAATTCTCATAATAAATTCTTCTTTCATCACTAATCTTGTCCAAAAATGGCTTTTTTTAAGTGAAGCAAGAAGAAAAAGTGTTTGGACATTGATGTTTATTTCTATAAATACATGGAGAACCTACTTTCCTAATACTAGTAAATTAGATAGTAAACTAGATACAATTGACCAATTACTCAGCTCTTCATGTCTTGGACAAACTTCAAAGTCACTCATATGATTTCTATATTATTATACAAAAGATGGTGTTGAACATTTTTGCATCAATCTAATGAAAACTGGGAAGTGAGCAAAAATGAAGAAATCAAGATCCAAGAATCTTACTTGGTGAGAAGGATTAAATTTAAGCCGAAGATATATTTCTACAGATAAATTATCTTTTTGCATTAATTTAGAAATCTGTGGTCGTTTTGACATGGTGTAATGGTTAACAAGCTTGTCTCATTAAATTAATTATGAGTAGTGAGTTTGATCCTCACTGGGTTTTCCTTACTTTTGTCATTGTGCCATATCTAAGCTATGCTTAGAAAATCAATTTGAGAAGTTTGACATGGTGTAACAGTCAGCAAGCTTTTTTCACTAGATCAATTTACAACTGAATAGTGAGTTTGATCCTCACTGGGTGCTCCACATTTTCAGCCCTTGTGCCACATCTAAGCTATGCTTAGAAAATCACCATATTTAGATATCTTTTTCTGATATGTTTTGTTGTTTTTTTATTGATGTTTGTGCTACCGAAATATGCCAGATTGTCGTCTTTACAATCCTAACACTGGCTACTATTGTTGCCTGAAGCTCACTTTCTTGCCATGGCAGAATTCAAAAGCAATTATCCAAACTTATATGTGATGAATTATTTTCAACCCTACAACTCTTTTACCAGAGATAAAACATTGCTAGCTTCTCATTACTACAACTAATTTGCAATAAATGTTCAGACAAGCGATATTCATTAGTTTCACCAGTTCAGACCTTCACATTTTGAACCTGCCATGACACATAAGCAGAGTCATTCTCATTTCCTTCATATTTGATTAGTAAGGAGTAAATTCTACTCATACAGCTTCTTCCCCAGAACTGTTTTATTATAGAACAGACTCCGAAAAAGATGCTTCCTCAATCCCTACAATCTAACCTCTTCAAGTCTAGGGTCAACTGTTATTTATTCTACATATCCTTTTAATATCCAAGTCTTATTTCTTGCTGGTATGCAATGCACTTATAACAAACTCATTTAGTAACGTTCTACCTTGAGTTACACTTTGACCTTGTATTTAGTAAATAATAGTATAATTAAAAAAGAAAAAAGGTTTAAACAAATCACTGAATAGAATTATTTACACTATATTCAGACTATTATTCTCATCTTTGATGTTGTGATAACAATGAGGACAAAAAACTAAATACTGTAAATAATGATAATTACTCATGCCAGAAATTCTGACACAGACAAAATAATCATGCATAAAATTCACTTATTTTCCAACTGCCGTAAGATTGCCTCTCTGTGCTTTTTCTATAAATACTTTTTGGATGAGCTCCTTGCTATGGTACCTAGACTTTTCCGAATTTAAGCACAGTAAGTGCAGTACTAGACTGGCATCAAGATCTCATCAATTTATAGTTGAGCTAGCTAGATGTAACTGTCAATTCTATGCTTGCAGTTTCTTTTCTCACATTTCTTGCACATGGAATTCCCTTTCAGCTCCCTACTTTCCAGCCAATTTTAATCTTAAAAAATTTAAAGGCAATGTCAATCACTATCTGCCGTCCTCCTGATTACTCTTTCCTCTTTGTGCTCATTAGTAATATTTCTGTTCATAGTTCTTCTACAATCTGTAACTCCTTGTGTCTTAGTGGCTTTACTGCCTTGCATGGGGTGATACAGATTACAAAAAAAAAATAAATGATTGTTGAAAGCTAAACATGAAACATAAGAGCAGTTATGGTTTCTTGAAGATTGGAAGGACAGAGAGAGAGAGAGAGAGAAAAGATCACAATGTAGACTGGTTCTGTTTTTACAAGAGAGTGCATTGTTCAATTAAGTATGAAAAATGTCTCAGCACAGGTGGTCGTCATTTAAAGATTTTAAATTTTATGTCTGTCAAGAAAAAAAGGTGCAAACACACAGAAAAGCTGAGTAAGGCAGAGCTGCCTGCCATTACTGCAGTAATGAAATGCAAAATTGCATCAATAAGAAGAGTGTCATTTCATCAGAGGAATTGATTTCTGTTTCCTTCTGCTATTGGATTAAAATGAACAAAAGTGGGGAAACAAGCACCACATAAAATGATATGTGAGAATAGTCAGGAGATTCAACAAAATTCAAAATTAAAAAAAAAAAAAAAAAAAAAAAAAAAACATAAATGGAAACATTCTCAGTGCAAATGCTGTAAGATAACACAGCAAATGCAGGTTAGAAATGTATTTAGAGAACAGGCTTAAGATAAAAAAAAAAAACAGCTATTGCTATTACTTTTGATGTTATTTTTTCTAAACCAAACTATTTACAGAAAAAAGTTCAAATTTAGGTAAAGATTTGAAGTTCATTGTAACTGATCTTTATTAACACTTTCACTGCTACATTACATTGTTACCTGGTTGTATTCGTCCATTTTGGAAAAAATAAGCAATTATCATTTACTGAAAATAAATGACTATAAAAGACACGGACAGTGATTTCTCAGTGAGCACCACTAATTTGGTTTTAATAGGATATTCTGCAGTACAGATTTACATAAACAACTCTCCATAATCAGATATAATCAAAAAACAGGTTGCATTGTACTTCTACACTAGTTCGTAAATAGCACTAAGTGTTAGTTTATGACACAAATGCTAGGGACCGACATTGAAAACGTATATACATGTTGACAGCAGGCAATACAAGTTTTGGAAGTACAAGCACAAAAGAATTAACAGTTTTTCTACATTTTCCTAATGTCTCCATGAAGAAAAGTTATTCAGAGTAAAACAATGTTTATAATGTTCAAATTTATTGGATGACTTTCTTGCTTCATCCACATTTAATTTTAACATCAATGTATACAGAAAAATATGACAAAAATAATCAAGATCTGTTTGCTTCATTCACTTAAATTAAGTCAATAAGTATGTAGCCTAATATAAAAAAAAAAAAAACAATTTATGCAACAAACATTTATTTTGAACACTACTTTTTTTTCACTTCACTTAACCTTTCTTTCACAGAATCGACATACAGTAATAACACACTTCTATGTATATTTTAACCAGTGTATTTATTAGTTTTCATTAGGTGTAATCTTTTTAGAAGTGATAATCTCCAGCTATTCAAATGTAATGTCAATCGACATCTCCAGTTGCCTTGATCTATCCACTACCCTTCTCCTCATCCTTTCTTCTATCACTCCTATCTGATCTTGCTCCAAATTTTCTGTAACCCCTTGCGCCCCAGTGGCTTCCCACCTTGCTTGGGGTGAAATGCTTAAAAAAAAAAAAAAAAAAAGGTTTATTTTGATAAAACAAATCCAGTATCATTACTAAGGACTGACCTTCTGCTAATCAGATCCTGATAGCTTTGACGACATTTAAATTAATTAAGTTTTCATATTCCCAAATACTATTATTATTTAAGGCTTATGTTAGTTTAATGTTTTTTTCTTGTATTTTCTACATTGAAATGTTTTTTGCACAGTAGTTTTAGTTTACTAGAAGTTCTGAAACACATATATATATATATATATATATAATGCAAAGCAACTTTAAGAGAGTAATAAAGCAAAACAATCAAAAATAAGAATACTGTTCACGCACAAAAGGGATACAGTCAAGTTGTCATAGCCTTCTGACTTCAATGCAAGAAAGAACAAAAATAAGGGGGTAAGACCAACAATTGTCCATTTTTTTGTTGGCTGAGAAGAAATCCCAGCCTACATCGGCAAGGGGACATTTTTAGCAGTCATTCCTCGAATATTTTTAACAAAGAACAAGGATGTTTTTGATAAAGAACAAAGAAACAAAGATTTTAGTGACCTAAATATTAAATGAAGTATTAAAAAATGTTTTTATCCAAGCCATAAAAAAAAATGAAGGCATTTTAAATATATTTTTCCAGTTATTCTTTTATGAAATCATTATTTTCACCTCTTGACTTTACAAACATCTTGGACTAGTATACAATTGTCAGAAGATGCTGCCATCTAGTATTGCCAGTTCAAGTGAAATAACTAGTTAAGCAAAGAGTTATTTGACAAAAAAAAAAACAAAAAAAAAACAGTTGGTATATAAAATTAAATAAAGATAGAATCATATTGAGCTGAAGTTTATATTAAACAGTTTCATTTTCAAAGCATTTAAAAACCTAAGATATTTATAATTGAGTTAATAGATACTGAAAGTAGTTGACTTAAGTCTGTTAAATACTTGTTTACAAAGCCTTAAAATTTACAACATAAAATGAAATTAAAATAATTCATTGTTTATTTTTTAATTTCTGGCTTCGTACCTCAAAGTCAATGAAGTTGTTCATGTTGGTTAATTCTCTTTTAGCATAGTTAGTC
This sequence comes from Acanthosepion pharaonis, assembly GCA_903632075.3. Taxonomy (NCBI): domain Eukaryota; kingdom Metazoa; phylum Mollusca; class Cephalopoda; order Sepiida; family Sepiidae; genus Acanthosepion; species Acanthosepion pharaonis. The sequence continues at coordinate 79,141 of CAHIKZ030000175.1, forward strand.
ATTATATGACTATTAAAATTTCAAGGCTATTATGTCACTTGATCAAACAAACTCTTTACTCAGAACATAGCCAATTTAATACAAATGGTTTTGACAAAAGGAAAAAAACTTAAAGAGTTGTTCATACACATTAAATGACTGACTGCTTCTTTAAGTTCAAGAAGCCAACAGAATAGTAATCTATCAACTGTAGGAATTTTTTTAGCTGTCATTTCATAATCTGCCCTTACATTTTATACATCCTAGATTTTACTGTATGTTTGTAAACCTAGTAGATTAATAGCAACATTTTAAGTAACAATATTGACAGTAAAATTACAATTGTTCAGAAAACAATGCAGGTACAACATTGCTATTCTGGTAACCAATCTGATAAATCTTTGATCTTTAAAAGATTATGGCAACCATCTGAAACTCTTGTGACTGCCAAATTTGTTGACATGTCAAGCACACATGTCACATGTGATCCTTAACTATTTTGATTAAATTTAATTCTTAACTTTTAAGATAACAGATAATGTGTATTAATCAAAGAGAAGATTGAACAATTAAAAAACTTATGACACTAAGTAATGTCTTACTGAATTAGTACTGAATGTGGTTCATCTTGCAAAACAATCAAATCTTTAGAAATACAGAAATTGAAAAGTAGATATAACAAATATATTAAGCCAGCTTTTTATGAATTTCATATTGTAAATTGCCCCCATTCTCAACTCCTATCTTCTGCCATATATAACTGACAGTAGACATACATTTTTGGCATATATATTAGACAACTTGACCTCCAGTACAAAAAGAAAAAAAAGAAGTAAATAAAAAATCCCCATTACTTACACTATTTATGGTCATATTTAAGTTTTTCCTTTTCTTTGAAAATTGAATTTACCCCACTGAAAGCAGTAAAGCCACTAAGACAAGGGGTTACTGGGTGTGAAAGAATTGGAAAACAGAAAACATTATGAAAGAGCAAGAACAATAGAAGAGTAATCAAGAAGACAATAGATAACAATTGACATTGCATTTAAATTTTTAAAGATCAAAGTTGGCCATAAAGAATGGAGCTGAAAGAGAGTTCTACAAACAAGAAGTGCAAGAAAAGAAACTGTTAGCATAGAAGTTATGGATTCATTTAATCAATTCAACTGTAAATTGATGAGACCTTGTTGCCAATCTAGTACTGCACTTAAATTCATAAAGTCTAGGTACCATACCAAAGAGCTCATCTAAACAATTACCAAGAAAGTATTTATAGAAAAGGCACAGGGAAATACTTTACAGGGACGAGAAAATGACTGAAGCTGAGATGCCAGGCCAGAACCAATAATATTGCCGATTCTCCTTTGGATTTTATCAAGAATCTCTAAATAAATAGCAGGAACATGGAAGCAATATTCTAAGCCTGGGCAAATGATAGACTTCTAAATATGTAACTGGAGAGAAAACTTGTCTAGTGCAGTACATGATTTTCTTTGCAGCAAACTTTGTGATTCAATATAATGTATTTCATGTCAGTGGAAAATATTAACCCAAGAAGGAACAATGTCCCTCTCTTGGAGGTTAGAATCATCCATGCTTATAGAAAGCAGAATGTGGTCTCTCAGATGATTAACAGAGAGCAGTTTAGTTTTAAGCATTAAAATTAAAAACTATTCTTTGCCCCAGTTAACAGACTGTAGGTTGTTTGTGAGATCAGATGCCAATTTGATCATACTGAACTGATCATACTTAGTATCAAGACAGGAGTAAATGGTTGTGTTATCAGCATAGATAACAAGTTGAGAGCTGATGTCATCGGGGGAAAGTCATTAATCAAAATTAAGAACAAAGTAGGACCAAGGATAGAGGCCTGGGGGACACCTGCATTAGTACAGAAGGAATTTGTTTGATGCAATACAGTGCTTCATTCTCTCAGCAGAGACTTAGCTCCTTCAAGGACACATTTACATTTATTACATGCAGCCACAAATAGGTGCCTGTTGCGTTGGGAACTGTCACACTGGTATAGCTGGAAATAGTGGTTCCTGTGGTTTGGATTAATATATGTTAGTATTTATGCATTTACACTTATCTTAAAACATTATTTTGGCCATCATGCTCACCAGCCCTCTTCAGGTATCTGTTGCTTCAGGTAACTTTCATGGAATTTCAAACTAAATCCTTTATTTAAGGATATCTTGTTCTTTTTAGTATTGTTTAGCTATTGCTAGTCCTGTTTTTACAAAGTGAGTCTAGCCTTTTTATTGAACTTTTGTCACCAAATTCACAAACTAACTCTTTAACCCTCCAGACTATTGTCCTATGGCACAATCTTGAAGTTAGAACTTGGAGTCCTAAACCTAAAAATGAGGACATTATTCTGAATGTAAATAATGATAACTCCTTATACCAGAATTTAAAACAGAAAAAAATGCAAATGTAGATTTTATAAATACATGGAAAAAACTGACTACTATGTAGAATAAAAGATTTGCATTAAATTTAAATGCTTACTCCCAGGCTCAAATTCTAACCTTGTATATTTAAAAAGGGAAAAACCTTTACAATGTCATTATATAAAACTAGTGTCATTAAGATGATTACAAAAAGAAACTTTAAAAACAAAGGTAAACCAGACAATAGGTTTAAAACTTAATTTGGATAGATAACAACAAGCTGTAAAAAGAGTAATTCACTTCTCGTTAATAGTTTTAAATTTAAAACCTGAAAACTAAATTATAGTTCCTACAGTTAATTGATCTCCTAAAAGTTAATTTTATAGTGAAAGCAATTCAAATAAGTTGTTTGGTTTTTGAAATGCAATGTTTGCAAATTAACTGTTCCTTCCTAATAAATATCATTACCAAGGAATGGTTTCACATTTATTATTTTTAATGAAAACAAGTGATAGCTCTGTGATTAAGGCACTGAACATAGTTAATGAAGTTCTGTTTAAAATTCAATTCCAGATAATTTAAGACTGAAAAGAATTTGAGAAAATCTCAGAGCTTAGTGGTTACAATATTGGGCACTAGTCTTGCGGTTAAACAATATCATATAAGTAACTAAAATAAAAAGAGTAAAAGCCGACAGCATTTAATCTATTTTTTCAGGGACAGATATCCTAGTTGATAAAGGTAGTCACATGTTCAATACCTAGGTTGGATAGTGTAAAAAAAAAAAAAAAAAAAAGTCACACATTGGTTTAGCAGGAGAGACAAATGACATCATCGTTGTCATTTATAAATCATTTCCCTTCAGAACACAAGCAATCATGGCTCTCACCAGATACTTTTTTTGTTATTATCCCTTAAATGCCATAACTTCCTGGGCAATATATTGATATGGTTACTGATTGCTTTCACTAGAGTTTTGAATTCAGAGTTGACTGGCTGCCATCTAAGGCTAGAGAGCCCAGTCTACCCTGTTATTTAACCCATAGCTGTTCGAAGAAGAAATCAATTCATGCCTTTCTCAAGGGCATTGGTGTGAATGTAACAGATTAGGCCAGAGCTTGAATGCTGTTCGCCAGTTCTGCTTTCTATACAAATAACCATTACGCTACTAAAACAAGAATGCTATGAAGAAAATAGCATTGTACAGCTCTAGTAGATATTGTTAATTGTAGAAATTACCTACACTTAGAGAGAACACACTACTCATCCGAACAGGTATATAAAAATATCTGCACATCTTGAAAATTGAGAGCATTCAATAAGAGGAAATCATCATCCAATGAAACCTGGTTTTAACAAATGAACTTTGACACAGACAACTGTTTCAGCTGTTTGATAATCAAGCTTTGAGCTGAGTCATTACCCTCCACCCCCAACACTTCCAAGAAATAAATGAGCAGCTAAGATAAAGATTGATTTCCTGCTTAGTCTTTTCATGTTGAATATGATTTATGACTGTGTCATAGGTAAATTTATTTTCTGCAGATGAAAGTTTCAGTAAATCGGTCTTTTACTTACATGGTAGCTTAACTCACTGATCAAAGAAAACAAAAAAGTAAGATTTTGACATTACAAAAACAAACATTTTATATAACAACCATATTCTATCAGAGACACTTTCCTTAATGCATGACCATTAACAGTCTATTACTATAGAAAAATAACTTTTTGTACTAAACTCATTAGTAATGCATTTAAATTATGCATATAGTAACTTTATTCTGTTAGAAAAAGTTGCATTCCTGACCACTGACAATCCATTCCTTCTTGTTTTCAATACATTTTTATATAATAAATCCATAAGGTTTGTACTTAGCATTGTAGTTAGCAAAGCAAGATTTTAGTAGTACTGAATGTCACTCATTATACTAGCCAGAATTCCTGACCACTGACAATCCATTTCTCTTAATGATAAGAAAAACTATAACCAAACCTATATATGTTCATATACAGTTTTTTATAAATATTTTCATGGTAATTGTTTGACTGAGATTTTTGCTATGTTACCTAAACTTTTTTCACTTAAGCACAATACTAAACTAGCATTAAGATCTCAATTTACAGTTGAGCTGGCTAAATGTAGCCGTAAATTCTATGCTAACATTTTCTTTTCTCACACTTCTCACTTGTGGAACTATCTTCCAGCTCCATGCTTTCCAGCCAGCTTTATCTCCAAAAATTTAAATGCAATGTCAATCGCTATCTACTCTTTTTCTCTACCCACTGAATGTTTTTGTTCCTAATATTTGTACACCCAGTAAGCACTTTTGTCTCTGTGCCTTTACTGCCTTGCATGGGGCGATACCGATTAAAAAAAAAAAAAAAGTGTACAAATGTAACAATCTGATGTCATTTATACAAATCCTGTTAGATTTTGCTGTGTGACTATGAAGATGCAACAAATCTGCAGTCCATTTAATTGAATTTTAATTCAAAAATTTCACTGAGAGTTCAGTCTGATTTTTTTTTTTTTCGCTGAATTAAGTGCACTGACAAGGAAAGAGATCATGTTGAAACATTATATAAAATAAATATCATGATTTCAAGATTTGGCAGTAGACCTATGTATGTATCATTAGAATGAATGAAAATTGACATATTTAACAACTGCCGATGGTATCAACATAAACAGCTATTATGTAAACAGTAAAATAGAATATTTCAAAGTATACTGAATATCAACTGAAACCCAATAATTACCTCTCTTCAACAACTACATAAAATATTTATTTGTGGTGATGAGCAGTGCTATATGTGTGTGTGTGTGTGTGGCACAAAAGAGGCCTTACAGACATCTTTGCAAAAACCAGTTACATCCAAGGTTTTCCTATAAACAGTGGAACAGCTTGTCTTGATATGGGCCTTTCTGCAGCTGGTCAAGATCCGGGTCTTTCTAAGATGCCTTATGCCAGTAAAAGCAGGGGTAAAACCAGCAGTCGGCAAGATACAGTTTCTTATGAAATCAGTCCCGTGGGCATTTTGCTAGGTGTTTCCCCCCCAACCTCAACACACTTGCCACTACTACAATATGTGTGAGTGTATGTGAGTGAGAGTAACACTAGCTGCTTGGTCAAATAAATGCCAAATGTTTCCACATAAGGAAACAGCTAATATTACCATTGTCATATATATTAAATGGGATGGTATAATGTTTATCTGAATTTCAAAATTAGTTACTTTTATTATTCTATTTATTTTCTTACTCTTAATCATTTTTCTTTTTTTTTTACTTTTAATATATAATATCAATTCTTTGGTGTAACATTCACCTGAAGAAGGTTGGAGAACAAACTAGAAAAAACAGAGAGAAGAGAGAAAAATAGCATATATGGAGTCACTCCTCTCAACAGAAAAAAAAAAAAAAAATATCAGTAAGAGAAATTTTCGTTTGGAAATCATTACAAACAATTTAATGAGCTTATAGCCCATCAGCTGTTACATACAAGTCAGAGAATGGCAAAATTGAATTTTAAATTGATTTTTAATAAATATGCAAAATTTTAAATAGCTGTTACTCCTCTTGGAATAAAAGTGAAAAGTTGTTCATCTTAGTCTATTTCAGAGAAATTTCCTGATGTGCTTCACAAATCCACATGTGATATATTCTCATTTGAAAGATGATCATCATGATGGTTGTTTATATAACATTTGGATTTCAATGAAAGAAGAAATTTTGTTAGATGATTTCCCCATTATCCTTTTCATCTGTTCTCAGGAAAAACAAGTAAGCATCTGAAACTAATATCAGCAGCAGCTGCAGAAAGGGATATCATCACCATTGCAAAGTTGAAATCTTTTTCTCTGTGCTGTGTCCCTTCAGAATGTAGGTTATGACTTTCCACAGCTTTCTCCCATTTATTCCTTTCAATTTCTTTTTTTTTAATGGCATGTCTCTTAGGGACATATGCAGTCCTGGACCTCTATAGATTCCTTTTCTTTATTAGTGATGAACAGCCATAACATTTTAGGAAAGATAGCAAGAAATTCTTGATAAAATCCAAAGAAGAAACTGAAGTGTTATTGGTTCTGATCTGGTACCTCGGCTTCAGTTACTTTCCCATCACCATGACATATCTTCTCTGTGCCTTTTATATACGCAGTACTAGATTGGCAGCAATGTCTCCTCATTTTACACTTGAAATGGCTAGATGTAACTAAGTTCTATGCTAAGAGTTTCTTCTCTCACACTTCTTGCTTGTGGAACTCTCCCCTAAATTTTCATCTATCACAAGAGATGTTCTCTCAAGGAGGTCCCTTGCCTTGGAACTTAATCTCACCTCAGACCTCAAATGAAACATGTATATATGATCCATTGCTAAAGACATTGGAAAAAACAGTTTGTTCCCTGCACTATTCTACAAAATACCTGACTCCCCTACTATGCCCTACCTTTATAAGAACCAAATCAGATTGAAAATGGATTACTGCTGCCATAACAATTTCCAGCCCAAAAGTGTCTATGTTGCCTTGTAGAGGATGAACCGTATTTCACCCTACAACCCCTTCCCCACAGATGAAACATTGCAAGCGTGTTGCTACTCTATTGCTATTTCTATAAAAAATATTCTAACAAGCTACACTGCTTAATTCCTCAACTCTAATCTTCCCTGCCACACCACACGCCCTGAGGCTAACCACCTTCACATTCCTTTAGTAACGAGGAAATTCAACTTAGATAACTTTTTCCCAAGAACTGTCACTTTGTGGAAGAGAATCCCAAGAGGATGCTTTCCCAACCACTACAAAAACTTGTTTAAGTTTAGAATTAACCATTAGCTTTCCCCACATATCCGCATAAACTTTGCCCTCCCCTATTCTTGCCACTCTTACAACAACTTAAATTTGTTATAACTGACCAAGGTATCTGAAGTGTTTAGCATTTATTTATTGTATATTCTGAATTTTTTTAATGGATTCACAGGAGATACCATTACTGTTTTCATTCTTATCCCAGATTTGGGTTTCTGTGTTTGAAAGGTTTTTCTTGGGTCTTATTTCTACAAAACCTTAGTGGAGGATGTTAAATTTTTTTTTTTTTTTTTGTTCAAGATCATTCTTATTCCAGTTATGAATACTTCTGTCATCAGCTTGGTATGGTTGAAGACAATAGGCTGATATTTTATGATGAAAACAATAAACATAAGAAAAATCAACCTAAAAGTTCTAAGCCTCACCTAGAAAGAAGAGTCATAGCTGAACATTTTTCTTGTGGTAACACTACCACTTCTTATAAAACTGATGGCTTCTGTTTTTGTTGTTTTTTTTTTTTGGGGGGGGGTGAAAGTATAATCATGATAAACTACCTGGAAAATGGAAAAGCTTTTAATGGACAGTACTATCCATCAGAATTAAGACAAATGAAGGAAGCAATCAAGTAGAAACACAGAGGGAAGCTGACGAAGGGGTTCTCTTATTCCTGTATAATGCACTCAGTCACACTGCAGCTGAAGCAGTCAACTGTAGCTTTGAATTGCTACCCCATCCACCTGACTTAGCTCCACCTGATTTCTTCCTGTTTCCTAAACTCAAATCCCACCTGCATGGTTGCCATTTTGGGAACTATGGTGGGATCATATGTGCTGTGGAGGAATTTTTGGAAAACCAGGATGCCACTTCCTTCCATGATCAGATTGCAATGCTTAAGCATTGTTGGACCTAACACTATATTGAAAATAGTGAAAAACTGTCTTGCTTCTTCAAATCCTTCTGAGTGAGGCTTAGAACTTTTTGAATGAACCTCATAAGGAATTGTATAATATAGCTTGCATTTAACAGTATAAGATTTATCAAAGTGAGAACAGACTATACAAGGCTTGAATATAAGCTGATTAATCATCTATAGAACAAGTGCCAAAATAACCTATATTAATAGTGTTAGGTTTTAAAATATCACAAGTTTAACAATTAACTTTAATGGTATGTCAGTGGAGGTGCTCTGTTGTGTCTTTAAAAATCTACTTTCAGATTTAAACTTTAATTGGCATTAAAGATTTTTTATGCACCTAGAATCACTGAGGAGATGTAGTGGAACAGGTGAGATGTAGCAAAGCAGGTGAAAAATCTATTGCCTTTGCCAAAAGGCACTGCTATATGATAATCAATTAGTAGTTTCTGAACTTCATTTATTCAGAGACATTATATCAAAGGAGTCAGAGAAACTGAAGAGACAAAATCCATCCACTTCTCTTAGTGTATCCTTAGTAGCAGACACATGCCAAAAGTAAAATTAAAACATGAAATAAACAAAAATATAAAGAAACATAACAGAAAAATTAAAAAAAACATTAAAATATTTAAAATGATAAATAGAATGTAAAATTAAATAAAAACAAAATTAAATAAAAACAAAATTAAATAAAAACAAAATTAAATAAAAACAAAATTAAATAAAACAAAATTAAATAAAACAAAATTAAATAAAACAAAATTAAATAAAACAAAATTAAATAAAATAAAAATGAATAAAAATAAAAGTAAATAAAACAGGATGTTCAAAATTATAAGGGACAATCGACAGAGAAAAGTGTGGGTAAAAAAAACAAAAAACATGCAAATGTTTTGTTAGAGCATATATAAGCTCATCTGTTAAAAGATCTTAGAAGCAGTAGTCTGAAGTTCAAGATAAGAACAGCAATCCTACCTGAAATAAAACTTGACTATCCTTACATTTCCCCATTCTATCCACATGAAAATGAACTGAACTTTGGTGTCAGGAAGGAAAGAGACACAGGATATGCAAATCGATGCAGTGCTTCCAACTGAATGGTTTGTGGGGTGTAATTACCCCAGGCAAGTGACAGCTATAGGACACGGATTATTGCTGAACTGGAAAGAGAGTTTAGCTTTTAAACTTAATTGCTTGGGTACAAAGCAAAATGTGGAAATGTAGACATTGGACATATATATTAGAATTATTATATTACACTTGACTTTTTTGCTGTCAGCTATACAAACTGTAAAAGTAATAAGAATAACGTGATAAATTCAAAGACATACACTGACATCATAGTAGAATAATTTGGAAATGACAAGTCAATCTTCACTAATTTTATACACAATTATTCTGTGTATACATGAGAAGGTGCTGAAAAGTTCTCAGCCTGATTAAAAAGTCCTTTAAAAAGCAAAAATAACAACAACAAAAAAAATAAATAAAAAAAAATTCTGACATTTAATCAGATTTTGAGAAGTGGGTTGAGTTGAGAATTTTTAGCATCTCCTTGTGTGAGAAAGAAAGAGAGAGAGAGTACACATTATATAGAGGATGGCAATAAAATCACTATATATTTACTTACAATAACAATTAAGACAAAGCAATTAATCAACATTCTAGAAATTTGTTATTAAAATGGTTCTGGTTAATTCTGGTTAACAACAATAAAATGCTATGGTAAATTAATTACCAATACCATTTGAACTGCAAGCCACCTGTTCCAATGCTTTGCTTTTTTATTATAAATAAATGCATAGTGAGTTTATTGCCATTATATATATATATATATATATATATATATATATATATTACACACACAACTAGACTCTCCTATCTCCAGTCAAGTTTGTTACATTGACTTAGATGCAAATACCATTGGGAAAGGTATTAATCCATCTCTTCTATCTGCCAAGTATGTGTAAATAGCAGGACAGTCTGGGTCCTCTAGCCTTGGGTGGTAACCAGTTTAGGAGAACAACAACTGACTTCAAAAACTGAGCGCCATTTTTGGACTTTGTGGCACACTGTGTACTAGTTTTTTCTCTCTCTCTCTCACATATATATATATATATATATTATATATATATATATATATGTGTGTGTGTGTGTGTGTGAACATAAATATATACACAACAAGACCTCGTGACTTGCATATCCACTCTGATGCCCACACACATCTACAAATGTTTGCCTGTGTTTATTGGCTAATTTTAATTAAATTAAAAATAAAAACAGGAAGTGAAAATGACAAAAGGCTCGATTTACACATGTAAGCATATATCAATGTGTGTGTGTGTGTGTGTGTGTGTGTGTGTGTGTGTGTATATACACTTCTGTACACATGTATTATTATACACACAAGGACTCTCCAAAAATAATGCTTATTTTATTATGTAGGCCCACAATGTCAGAAATGGTTGCATGTGGTATAGTAATAGATGTAGAACCTTCCTGCCAATAATCCATCACTTCTTTTTCACATTGTTACAACAGTCTGGCAAAATGGTGTCTGACATAAAAAGGTATACAAAGCAGAAACATATCATTAAATTCCTCCATGCAGAAAAATTTGCACCTACTGACATCCATCAGCAATTGCTGAATGTTTATGACAACCAAACAGTGGGATCTATCACATATTAATGCATTATGGCAACAGTGACGTGTCAGTCATCTCTGCCAGTACAGATTATTGCTTTTTTAACAAGTATTGTATATAGGCTCTTGTTCGACAATAGTAAAAATAGCCAATATTTGTACTTATGTGGAAAATAGCATCTGTAACTGAAAAACCTGCTTTATCTAATAGTGCCCCTTGTATATCTGTTATAATTTCTTTAAAGAGGCATTACTTTCACACAGAAACAAAGAAACAATGTATGTGTGTATGTATAAATATATCTGTATGCATGTGCATATTATTATGTGTCTCTATGTGTATGTGGATCACCCATTGAAGATGATGTTTAGTAACCCAATGTCACAAACTAATTCCTCAATGTAATAAATTGTATCTTCACTAAGTGTCATACTATCAGGCACTTAAACCAGACTAAGCTAAACTTACTGGCTCTTCGTGTGTGTGTGTGTGTGTGTGTGTGTGTGTGTGTGTGACAGAGCACACAAGAATTTTGAAGTCTTTGCCAGGAGCCATTGTATGAAATGTCCAACCAACTAATAGTCAAATTTGAAATTCTCCTACGGACATTTTTTTTTTTTACTGTTAACATTACCAAGAATATCAACACATTTCTCATTCATTTCTTCTTAGCATTCCAAAATAAATTCAGGGAAGAATTTTAATCAACAAATCACAAAATTTAAGGAATTATTAACAACATAAGATATGCAAATGAAACTGTATCAATGACAGATACTGAAAGAAAACTACTGCAACTCCTAAGTAAAGGAAAGCAGGAAGAAAGAACTAACTATCAATTGTGAGATAATGTAAGCTAAGAATAAGAGATGTCAAAATCAATCAAATACAAAAATATCTGGAAATGGTTAAAAAAAAAAATAAAAAAATGACAGTAAATGTGATATCAAAATGTAAAGTGGCACTAAATTGGAATAACAAAAAATACCTTCCAAAAGCTAAACAAAGTATTAAGAAACAGGAAAATTTAATTACAGAGAAAAGAGTGTTTAACAGCTATGTAATATAAATCCTACTATATGGTGGTGATTGCTAGACAATTTCTTCAAAGATAGACAAGAAAATTGAGGCAAAAGAAATGGGGGTTCTACAGAAGGATGGTGAGAATATCAGATAAAATTGAGAAAAATGGAAACAAAAAGGTATTTATACTTAAAATCAGAAAAAACAGTTGAAAGTTCTAGGGCACATAATGAGGAAAGGGCACTTGGAGAATTTGACACTCACAGGCAAAATGAGCAGAGAGAAACATTAAGTGAAAGAACACATGTAAATGGATCGCAGAACAAGAAATAGGAGCAATAGTAAAAAGACAAACATTGCCATGAGCTACAATGATTGGGAAGTTGTGGAGAGCTATAACTAATCACGTCCAAAAAGAACATGGCACATAAAAGACAAAATCAGACATCTCTTAAAATATGATATACTTGGAATACACAAAAGTGATTAGAACTTCTGAAAACCAAGATTTCTGGATATTTAATACTTTTTTTTTTTTTTTTTGTATTTTGACTCTTTCAAAGTTAAGCCAAACCATTGATTATTGAAGTCAGAGAAGAATTCTCAAAAAAGAGAAATCAATTTTCTCATTAATTTTTCTTTCATTTCAGGTGCATGAAAATCAATATTTCTTTTAACTTCTTTATAAGTACTTTTAAAAATGAGGTTAGCCATGAAAGCAAAAGAAAAGACTTTTTCCAATAATATCAAATGGTTATTCTTTCATCTTAATCTGAAATAGCGTACCATTTAGATTACCATCCAGTCTAGACAAGCTAAGAATTCCTCCAGCATGACATTTTTCAATAAAAAAACATAAGCTCATAATGTGAGTGTTTAAAAAAAAAAAAAAAAGAGAAGAAAATTACTATGCTCATTTTTATAACTTTTTCAAATCTTTTTATTATTGGATAATTGAATGAAACTAAATTCACTGATATTGTGATATCACCTCTTGCCACTTTTGTTCAGCTGAAAGTTAAGATGCATTAATATTCAGCAGATGAGTGACATCAATGCTTGATTTGGTGAATCAAGTTCAAGTTAAAGTGAGTGAAACAAACCAAAAAACAGGTCCAAATAAGCATAAATTTTTGCTATAAGTCCCTGGGAATCAAATAGTATACAGATTAAATGGAGAACAATGGATTACAACATTTGTAATTAAAAAAAATCTAAAGGATGCAGACCATTGACATCTTCTACAAACTGAGATGTGTAAATTTCCTGTAGTTATAATATATATTACCTATTCAAGATAATTTTATAATGATACTGTTATGATGTTGATTTGGGGTTAGTGGAGACAAACGCCAAATAACACGTAACAATAAAAAGGGTTTTAATAGGTTGGTAAAAAGGTACAGAAATCGCCTGAGTAGTCAATAACTAGCTCAGCTAAGAACTTCTCTGTCTATCTGTCTTTTTCCATGTCAACTGACATGCCACTATTTAAAGTCTTTGTTCGCAGACAAGTTCATCTTCAAGAGGGGTGGTAGATTTCCGACACAACAGATACAATTTCTACTTGAGAATGTGCAAGTGGGATTATGGATAGCAGCTTGTAATGAAACTTTGCTAAGTTCAAATTCTAGTCACATTTGTTACTTTCACTTATGCACAAATACCCTTTGGAAAGGTATAAATCAATCTTTTCCCCCTAGATATTGGTTAAATAGTAGGATTGTATCTGGAGAAAACATTGTCATATCAAAAACATTGCTAATAAAATATTCACTCACAAAAAAAAAAAAAAAAATATCCTTACAATCAAAGAATATGTTTTGGCTTAAAATAACCCACAAAGGGTCAATAAGATGTAAAAACAATCAAAAACAAATCAATCAATCAATTCTGTTCGACTATCTGTTAACATAACAAAAACAGTACATCATAGAGAGATTTTGGCAAGAGCATTTCAACAGTATTGCCCAAACTTGAAGAATAAAGTAATTTCTAAACCACTTTGCTACTTAATAGTAACAGGTCAGCAGTCATAACCATACTGATCAGGATCTAATTTTTGTATAAAAATACAAAAATTACTGAAAAGGAAAAGAACTTATTTCTTCATCTTGTAAGCCTAAAACCTTCACCAAGCCTATCCCCACCCCCACTGGCCATGATAGTCCTTCTCTAGTTGTGAAGCTGTCCCATTATATACCATTCACCAACTTGAATGGGTAGGCTCACATATAACAGAAAAAGATTGTATTTGATCAGTTCCTAGAATCTCCTTTTTGGACCATTGATTGGTAGAAAGGTACAAAAGAAACAGAAACAATAATGACTGGTATTACCTGGAATTTATTCCACTTGGTAAAAAAAATGATTTTTTTCCATTCTGGTCTATTTTGTCAAGGTGACAATCGGAACAGATTAAAAAATAAAAGGTGATAAAAGTTGGTTGGATATTTGTTACATCTATATTAGAGACACATGCAACAAAGATCCCTTTGCAATGTGGTTAACTGATTGATTCCTGAAACAAGCCTTATTATACATAGAGTATTAGACAAACATAAATTTTAGCAATTTTTATGATTATAGCTTTAATTCCATAATTTCTTTATTAGGTAGAATCATTTGGTTAGTCCAAATTCCATCTGCCTCAATTTCCAGTTTGCAATCAGATCCTCTTGTCCAGCTGGTTCAAATAATCATTCATATTTCCACATATATGGTCACTTCCACTGTCCCTAAACATAGTACCCTTTCTCTATCTAGCCATTTCCATATTCAGAAATAAATCAATTTGTGGGTTATTCATAAATTCCGTGTTTTTATTTCTATATTCTCTAGGTTAACTGCTGATGTATTAACGATTATTTCCCAAAAGAGTCTAACAGTTTCTTTAATCAAACTTCTTTCTTTTAGCTTCTTACTTTCCAGTCAACACTGATCTTCAAAAATTTAAATGCAATGTCAACTGTTATCTTCTCCTCTTAATAGTATTTTTATCAAATTCTCTAACTCTCAGTAACCCCTTGCATCTTAGTGGATTGAATTCCCAATACATTACCCAGATTGATATACACTTGAGGAAGGCCAGAGGGCACAATTGCTGAAATGTTGATAAAAACAACAACAATGAGGACAATAGTCTGAATATAATTAGTGTAAATAATATTTTCTCATCCCAAAAATTCTGGCAAAAAAATATATCTTTCTATTTTCCTAACTAAATTCTTGCTAAGTGAAAAAAAATTGGCCTGATACTTTTTTAACTTGCCTAAAACCATTACTTGCTTGTAAATCTTATTATAAAAGGATTTATCTTGCTACAATTTCATTTCCTCTTTCAATATTGATATGAAAAAATGTAAAGATTACTGTATAAAATGGTACCCATGAAACATGTCAAATAAAATAATTTCATTTCTTGAGTAATATTACTTTATATAAAATGTAAGCTTTTCAGTTTTCTCTTTTATAATGAATATTTCCATACTTTATCATAAAAAGCATTTTTTAAACTGCAAACATGTATAGTTAAGAAACAATTTAACATTAGGCTGATGAGGGATTAGCTGAAGTACAAATAATAAATATTAAATCTATATAACAAATCCGAATGTCAGTGTGTCACACTTTTTCAGCTTTACTCCTAGAGGCTATAGTCCAACATATCATTTTGGAATCAGGCCGTCTCCATGAACAAATTAAAAACATTTCAGGACAGATCCAGACCCACAATCCTGAAATTTTGGATTCCCAAGTTTTCATTACTGTGATTGTTTTCAGTAATTTTTTTATGTGATTTTTTGTGACAAATTTTTTTTTTGTATGATAACACATTTTATAACTTGGAAATAAATTTGGGAATAATCAAAATTAATTATAAAATCCAGCAAAAGTCACCCATGAAATAAAAATAATTGTTTGTACGGAAAGCAAGGACCTATGTACATCAAATTGTTTTTAAATTAAATGGCAACAGATGAATTATCGTTGCACTTTTAAAAGGTAAGCTTAGTTATTAATGCAATATTTAAATGTAGCAAATAATTTTAAGTTCTTCTGTAGTGTATTGTTGCCTATCACATCTACTCTTCCCTACCTACTCTGTTGAAGGCCCAAATAAGAGCCCTCCACAGGAGCTAGCTTAAATGCTGCCCAGTAGAGCGGGTTTTTAAGCTAGTTTTAAATATAGCTGAAGTTTGGCTAGTTACAAAGCAGTTTTCCTTAGTTATTTGCAGAAACTAATAATTATAATATAAAGATTAACAATTACCTCGGCATGTCTATATGCTATAATAAACTCTTGTAAGCAGTGTTTGACCCTTTTCTATTCCTCATAGTCTATATTTTGCAATCAATTGACTTAAGCTTTTTAGTTAAGGTATTCAATGTTTCTCTCTTTTTAAATATGTCCTTTGAGAGTCAAATTCTCTAAGCTCATTTATTTTAGTGGATTGAATTCCCTATACGTTACCCAGATTGATATACACCTGAGAAATGCTAGAGGGCCCGATTGTCAAAATGTTGATAAAAACAACAACAATGAGGACAACAGTCCAAATATAAATAGTGTAAATAATAACTTCTCATACCAAAAATTCAGGTAAAAAATATATTTGTTGATTTTTCTATTTTGTAACTAAATTCTTGCTAAGTGAAGAAAAATTAGCCCGATACTTTTTTTTATTTTTAACTAGCCTAAAACCATTACTTGCTTATAAAAAAAAAAAAGGTTTATCTTGCCACAATTTCATTTTTTCTTTCAATATTGATACGAAAAAAAAATGTAAAGATTACTGCATAAAACGGTACTCTTTTTTTTAAATATGTCCTTTGAGACTCAAATTCTCTAAGCTCATTTCTCTCATTACGTATCCCAGAAATTTCAAGTTTTCTTTTTTTGCATATTTACCTTAAAACTTGTTGCTCACATCTTCTGTACAGGTTAGTCTCAGCATTTTTCTGTAGAAATACATTTGTTACCTCAAGTTTCTTCTTCATCTGTGAGGTCATTGTCCAGTATTTATTGCCATATAGAAGGACTGATACTACATAGCAGTTCAGTGCTTTTCTTTGTTTCTGTTTCATAATAATTCTGCTATTTCAATGGACCTTTGATTTCCATGTCACATTCTCCGGTATTTGCTAAAACACATCCCAGATAAATTTCTGTACTTGTTTCATTCTGGGGTTTCCAGTTTGTAGCTCACATCTTGGTTTGTCTCTCTTTCTCATGACCATACATTCTATCTTCTTACAATTGATAGTTAATCCTTTCTTCCTGCTTTTCTTCATTACCTTATCTAGGATTCCTTGCAGTTTTCTTTCTGTGTCAGTCAAACAATGTTATCTGTATCTTATGGTGATAAAATTGTGTCTGCTAATGATATATCCTTACTATTCTTTACTAATAAATAATTAAATAATATTAAACCATTACTATTTCCTTATTAACCATTTTTTTATGTTTACATTTTTTATTAATTTTTTGACTAATTCCCCTAAATACAAACATTTGTTATGTAACAATCTGTATACTGAATACTAGACATAAAGGAAGGGTGATGATTTGGAAACTTTATTAAGAGAATCTTACAGGTTGGAAAATAATGTATTATTTTCAGTACTGAATTTTGAAGTCATTTTTTATCAATGATTTTGTCCAAAGGTACAAGACAAGATTTTATTTCCTGGGCAAAAGAAAAAAAAAAAAAAAAAATGTCTTTTTTTTTTATTGCAAACTCAAAATAACAGCCACAGAATATTTATCAGCTGGAGTCATTTCATTTTGCTTTAATAGCATTAAACTAAAATGTTCATAAACTTATTACTATTTTATGAACACTGCAGTTGTTTTTATGGTCCAGTGTTTTTTTCACTTGAAATGTTTCTTCTAAGTGGGCTGTACAATAACAAGTCTGCCCACCTCTCATGACTCAACTAATATACATCAGCCTAAACACAAACCTTCATGCTTGATTTGAATAAAACATAAGTGCAAATTGAGACAATATATTAAAAAAAAAAAAACATGAAATTAATACATTAAAAACATGTAAAAAAGA
Organism: Acanthosepion pharaonis; assembly: GCA_903632075.3. Taxonomy (NCBI): domain Eukaryota; kingdom Metazoa; phylum Mollusca; class Cephalopoda; order Sepiida; family Sepiidae; genus Acanthosepion; species Acanthosepion pharaonis. The sequence continues at coordinate 96,976 of CAHIKZ030000175.1, forward strand.
TAACACATAATAAATTACTGAAATATATTAAAAAGGTTCAAATATTAAGTGATTAACATTGGGAATAGCCATAGAAATAAAATGCATACACACTTTTATATATATAAGTGAACATAGAAGTCAACTTATTCAAACAACAGACCTCTTGAAATCTTTTGCTTTTTCTTGTTTTTTTTATTTTCAGAATTTAGAGCTCATCATCAGTGTATAAAAAAAAACAAACAAACACTCCACTATAAAAAAAAAATAATACATGTAAACATATATATACTAATATGGAAAAGAATGAAGATTTTCAATAATATATGCATATTATTTTGAATGCACCTTTTGACTGTTATCTTGGATAGGGATGTGAATGGCGTTCTGACACTAACACATGGTGAAAAGGGTGCATTGGGCAAAACATCTGAGAATCACTGTCTTAAGCAAAGTGCTTACTCTCCGTATACCATTGCCCAAGTCTGTCCTACTATATTGAGTAATGAAACACCTAAGGTCAAGGATTTCTTAGTATAAAAACCAGGAACTAAAAAAGTAGTCATGCATGGTAATATAAACAGGCTGAAAGCAAAGCCATATATCTTTTCAGCTTGACTAAGTTTATTAGATTCCTTTCATGTTTTTTAATGTTATATAATTGTAGTAATATATATATTTTTTTAAAATATGGGCATGAATACATCCAAGAATTTCTTGTCACCTCAGTATAGATATTATAGCGGGACTTATTTTCACTAATATACACTTTCTCACTCATAATGAAACAAAAACCTATACTGAAAAAAAAAAAAAAAAAAAAAAAAAAAAAAAAGAAAATAAGATGAATTCTGTAAAACTTGAAACGGAAAATTGGTTCCTCTAGATATCTAACCAATCAAAAGTCTACAACCCTAAAACATTGAAATACAAAGAATATTTTCTATAAAAAGACAAAATGTATGGTTGTCAACAAGAGAGGCAAGGTGTGAGCTTTAAATTGAAAATATCAGAATCAAAGATGCAAAAATTTAAACTATCTGTGAAATGTAAAAACAGATGATGGACTGATTTATTGATTTGTTTGTTTTTTTTTTTTGTTTTTTTACACCTTATTGACCCTTTATGGGTTATTTAAAACCAAAACCTATTTAAGATTGTAAGAATAATTCTTTTTTGTGAGTGAAAATTGTATTAACAATGTTTTGAGAATAACAATGTTGGTTCCAAATCCTATTTGGAATGATTGCAAACCACTTTCCCCTTCCCAATTTATAGGCAGAATCACACATGCAGAGATTTCTTCCTAGCCAATAAAATAGGCCGGTTCTTGGTTTCATATGACTCAGTCCCAGTCTGTCTTGAAGTCAGAACACTACATTCACTCATCTGAACTTGCTCGTCTGCGTCAAACCCAATTCTTAGTTTGTGAACTTTTTGCCATATTACTGTTAGTCTGCTTTGCATATATTGCTTGCATGCTTTATATTATTTTTTGCCCTGTTCTTTTTTTCTTTTTTTTGTTACTGTTTATTGCAAACTTTGTCAATTCTGTTTGTTGGGCAGTTCTGTCATTTACTTACATTTGGCTACTCACTCTAATATATTTCATAATACAAGTCCTATTTAACCCATAGCTGGAGAGGAGATGGATTTATATCATTCCCAATGGTATTTGCATGTAAGTGAATGCAACAAACCTGACTGGAATTTGAACTTGGTTCTCTGATTTCTCATTCCAAGCTGATATTACAACTCACATTATGGAAAATGTAATAAGATATCCAAATGTGCATTGGAATAACCAAAGATACCTTCCAGAAAATAAGGACAGTATTAAAACATGGTAAAATTTCATTAGAAACAAAGAAAAGTGTGCTAAACTGCTATGTCACATCTATCCTCCAGTGTGACATTAAAAGAAAGACAATTTCTTTACAGATAAAGAAGAGACTTGAACAGACAAAGATATGGTTCTACAAATGATGCAGAGAATACCATGGACAGAATATCTGAACATGGAATTTCTAAGAAACTAGAAAGACACTCATATGTAAAAATCAGAAAGTTTTAATTTCTGGTAGACATCAGGAAACTGAGTTTGGAAAATTTAATACCCACAAGTCATATTTAGAGAAGAAGGGATAAAAGAAAATGAAGAACTAAGCTAAGGATAGCAGTGTAAGGACAAGGAAAGACAGTAAAGAGTCAGATGTTGTTTAGATCTGTAAGGGACAGGAAATTGTGGAGAGCCATGGTCACCCACTTCTTGAGGAAACATACTTGTGTCTTAGTGGCTTTACTGCCTTCCTTGGGGTAAATTTGATTAAAAAAAATTAAAATGATGGCAAGCTTCTGTGTCAATGAGTGTATTCTGTTGACAGGAACATGCTCAGATATAATTAAGCATAATAATCTATTAATTAGTTCCAGTAAATTCTTGGTTTAAAAGTGGACATATGGAATTGTGTCTTTTATAGTGGTGCAACATGCTTGGTGAAATGATTCCATATACCAGTCTGAAATTCCATGCAAGTCAGGTGGTGCCACAGTTAACAACAGGGAATGCAACTAGAAAAAGAGAATACAGGTTCAATTCCTGTTGGGAGGCATATTTTCTTTTTAGTCTCTAGGCAGGTAGACATTAATATCACTGTTTAAAAAAAAAGACACCCCATTTTTATTATATTTATCGACCTGCATACTTGAGAAATCTTAGTAAAGAAAATACATTCCCTGACAGGGATTGAACCTGCATCCTCCTTTGTAAGGGAAAATTACCGTTTGATCCTGTATGCTTTATTGCTCAGCCACAAAAAACGTTGCAGCAAGCAAGGTTCTATTTTCCATTTTTAAGAAAAGCGCATCTTCTTGACTCAGATTATTTTCTCAAAAGCTTTATATCCGCACCATTTCATATCTGAAACATAAACAAAGCAATTTCTAAAGAATTAATGGATTTCATTTTAATCCTACAATATTTGCACAAGCAGAGTGGCAAGAGTAACATGAGGAAAGAGACATTTGTCTGAAAGTAAATGGCAATCTATTTATTTAATGGAGTTCTTCTAAAGCCAAAAAAAAAATAAAATAAAAAGAACCTGTTGCTGCAAAAAGGTTTCTTTGCTCTAAAGATACTTTGTGAGTGAAATGTTTTTGCTCTCCTTAATTAGAGCTCTCAAAACTGGGAAACGTGAAGTAACCACATGGTCCTTCTTCTATATGCAGTGTCCTTTCAGAACAGAATATCATGGCTCTCCACAATTTCTTGTTTTTTGTAGCGTTTAATAAATTTTGTCTTTTAGCCATCTAAAACTTGCTCTGCCATCCATATACTCAAACTTGCTAGGTAAGTTATACATTGTTTTCCTCTGTTCCACTTGCTGTCCTGTGAGTATCAAATTCTACAGGCCCTCTTTCCTCATTATGTGCTCTAGAAATTTCAACTCTCTTCTTGATATTAAGTATAAGTGTCCTTTTTATTTCCATTTTCTCTAAAACTGTTGTTGCTTGCATATTCAGTCTATGGCATTCTCAGCATCCTTCTGTAGAATCACATCTCTGTTGCTTCAAGTCACCTCTTCATCTGTGAAGAGATTGTCCAGCATTCACATTTAGCTATATAGGAGGACTGATATTACATAACAGTTCAGTCCTTTTTTCTTTGTTTCTAATAACATTATTTTAGTTAGCACACCCTGGAAAACCTTATTGCTCATTTCTTTATGCAGTCTTATTATCAGTATGATGAAATATTAAGTGAGGGTGATCCTGAGTAAGTTTCTCTTATATAAACATGTCAATATTTAAATATCACTCACCAATAAAATATTAAAATAATATTTAAAAATATATAACAGCTAAGGTGATCTGAATTAAGCAGCAAGTGATACATGAAGAGAGAATAAAAATATATTTTTGTAATAAACAATGATTTTATACTGTGCAAAATACTTTCCTTTTGTTGCCTCTTGTAATAATGGTGGCAAGAAGTTTTATTTTTTCCATTTCGTCCTCTTTTTTTTCTTTGAAAATATTAATCATAGCAATCAAATGATTAAAATAAAAAAAATAGATTTTCTTTTGTGTGTATGGTTATGCTGAAACTGATCTGAACAAAGAATTCTCTGAACAAAAGAATTTCTCTCCAAATTTTGTATAATTGTTAATATTTTGTTTATACACTCCCAGAATGGAGAAGCAATTTGACTATTCAATCTTTATTGTAATTGTATATATGACGGCCTGTTTCATTAATTGTAAATGGAAGAGGACATAACAGCTGATATGTGACTAACAACCAAGATTTGAACAAAAGTTTGTGAGTATTATTATTATTATTATTCCTTCTACTCTCGGAAGTTCAGACAGAAAACTTATAAAAACATCACCAAGACAAAGTTGGAACACAATGATTCAAGCTGCTATTTTGTGTAAAAGATTCCTAGATCATATTTTTAAATAGAATTATTATAGATTTTACAAGTATTCACATCTGTAGAGATCCTACTGTTGTGGTGGGGGAAATAAACCAAAAGAAAAAATTACAAACAGTAGCATATGGAATAATTTTGTTCTTCTACTTGTAGAAATGGTCTCAGTTTTGTGACAATTGGTAAAGTAGTTCAGAATCAGATGTTCATGTACATTTTTCTTATAGCTTTCAATCATATGCTGAATTACAAGTGCTTATCTATAATTCCTGTAGGAGAATTGCAATGATATGAAATGATAAAAGACTTCAAAGTAATTAGATGTTCAGTAAACATTAAAATATTGGCTCAGTGACAAGAAACTAGTTGAATGGATGAGACACAATTAACAGCAATTTAAATTAATCCTTTATAAAAAAATAAAAATCAAAAATAGGAAAAGAAAATAGAATCTTAAATTTCTTGGAAGTTAATTAACTTGAGGCATTATCCTTATTCTTTTCTTTCTCCTTAAAAAGTGAAGAAGTGATTTGAATTGGAAATTGTGTTGCTCAGAGAGCAAAATAAATATCTCTGTATAAATCTTGATTGAATTTGCTGTATTTGGCCCAATGATTGAGCAGTGACAGGATACTGAAAAAAAAAAATAAAAAAATAAAAAAAAAACTGAGTTTCAATCCTGTATACAAAGTGGACTGAAAACAATATATTCTGGTACCAATTTGTGCTCCTTCACTACAGATACATTGCCTAAAATAATCTAAGTAGATTATATATGGCATTTAATATGAACTTAAATCGAAAGTAATTTACAAGAAAAAGAATATTTAAATGAAAAAGAAAAATGATTTTGTAATATGTAATAAAGTCATTTACACCTGTATTAATGTAGCCCTAGCAAAGCACATACTATGCAGCTAAGGAAAGGATCATTCACATTTACTCAATGATCCCGACTACGGTCGACTCCTATATATAGGGCTACATTAACACAGGTGTAAATGACATTATTACATATTACAAAATCATTTTCCATTTTCAGTTTAAACTTTTTATCTTAGAAATTACTTTCAATATTTTATATATGTGTGTGTGTGTGTGTGTGTGTGTGTGTGTGTGTGTGTGTGTGTGTGTGTGTGTGTGTGTGTGCATGCAGTGAGGAGATGATAAGCCTATAAGAAAAAGAGATTATAGCATTTAGTCAGATTTCAGAAAGTGGTCTGGGCTGAGAATTTTTCAGCACTTTTTGTATATGTATATACTTACACTCCTCCACAAAAAAAATAATAATATATATCATAAAAATAGAAATGACAATAGTTATATTTAGCTTTTACCTAACTGAATCAATAATTTAATAAATTTTTTTTTGTGAAAGGGCAACTCCTTGGTTTTGAATTAAAAACTAATAATGCACAAAAGAATGACTTAGTTGAATGGTACTAATTTCTTTCTACAAATAATGAGGGGAAAAAATCTGGGTCAAATATTTTCAGTTTGTTTGGCTTTTCCTATCCCAACCTTTCCTAAAGGAAAAAAAAATGCAGACTGCCAAATATTTTATTTCATTCCTTTTTATAATTACAAATATACTACTGAATTATATAACTGTCTACATTTCTGACACTGAAAAATCATAAAAATTTTCAAGTTAATGTAGTCTCTTTCTCACTTAGATGAAAAGAAGTAAAAAATTGCTAAGTGGTGTATACCATGTTACAAGAGGTGTTAGAAAAATAACAATGTTGTTATTGATTGGCATCACAGATAAGTAAAAGATGCACATTTTATCTGTGGAGAAATATTTAATAAATCCATCGATATGGCCAATAATTAGCTGATAGTATTAATCAAGCAATACCAAGTCAGTATTTACCAATGAAGTAGTTCAGATTAAGAATAGAAATATAGATAAAAAAAAAAAAAATGAACAGTTATATTGAGATGATGTTCTTTTGATTCTCTGGGACTACAATGTCAGAAGTAGAGATGAAATCAGAAAAGAAAATTATATAGATATTTAAAGAGTTGAATTTTGACATTGAAATTAAAAGAAATTTGGCAGTACAGTAAATGAGTATACCACATACTTACAGAAAGAAAAGCAATACCCTACATTAGCACATCATTGAACAATCCATAGACAGTCTTATTTACAGTGGTATATAAATTTTTTATTTTATTATAAGCTTTACTATTTAGACCAGCATGTTGATCTTGGTTATTATGCTAAGATTTCAGAATGTGTACTCTTCAGTTTTCTTCCTTTCATTCAATGCAGGTGGTAGACTATTTTCCTTCCACTTACCATGTTTCGGGAACATTTCACATCAGCATGGTCTTGCAAAAATATACTCTTTAGCTTAATGTTTTTTTGGTTATGACTTGTATGGCTAAAAAGACTTACCACTATATCACATGGAAACACCAGTTCTCATACAATCACCAAAGTTAACCAATGTCAAGCCTGATCAGTAATTAGATAGATGACAACTTGAGAATGTCATGTGCTATAAGCTTGAATGTCCAGCTGGTGTAAAGAACAACAGCTTGGAAATGGAACTTGACTTTCCAATTAATAATTCCAAACTATTATCTATTACACCCCCAAACATCCAAGCTTATAGAACCTGTGGTCATCCATCTAGGTACTGACCAGGTTCAATATTGCTTAATTTTGTTGATCATACAGGGAATCATTATTTCAGCATGATACGGACATGGCCAAATAGGAGAGAATTTCAGATTACTCTATGTCAAATCTTCCAAGTGTAGAAGGTCTGCCTGTTTTGAAGAAAATATTCGAAAATCTGGCTTTTACTTGGAATCAAATAAGGGCCAGTATCCTAGTGCGAAATAAATATTTTAGTACAGTTACAAGCAATTATTACATGTTCCAATTCCACATAGGAAAAGTGGAAACATGGAATTTGCTTAACCATTGACTAGTATTTCTTTCATCTTAATTTTAGTTGCTTTCCTGCATAACATTCCTTCATGCCATAACATTTATATGGTTTGAGTAAATTGCAATTAAAAGAACTAAAATTGTTCTATGTGCCATGTCCACTCAGGATATAGACGGTCATTGCTCTTCACAACTTTCTATCTTGTGCGGTAAGTTAATAGTTCCCCACTGTTCTACCATCTAGTCACACAAGCTTATCAGGTAAGTGACTCACTGTTTTCACCTCTTTTGCTCAATATGCCCCTGTGAGGATTAAATTTTCCAAGCCCTCCTTCCTCATTATGTGTCCAAGGAATTTCAGTTCATTTTTCCTGAATCTAAATAGAAGTGTTCTTCCTGTTGCCATTTTCTTTAAGATATCCTTGTTGCTTACTCACTCCATCCATGGAATTTTCAGTATCCTTCTGTAGAACCACATTTGTTTCTAGTTTTTTTCTGTGGAGATGACAAAAATATTATTAAAAATGAATGGTGATAAGGTTTTTATCTAATAAAAATAAAAAGATATTACTTTTATGTGCTGTGTCCCTTCAGAACATGACCATGGTTCTCCACAACTTCCTAACCTTCAAATCTAAAAGCAGTGTTTTTTGGGTTTTTTTTGCCTTACTATTCAATGTCTATATTCTTCCATCCATTCACATAATCTTATTAGGAAGATTACTCAGTTTCCCTCTGCCTCTCTTGCCTTCAATATATCCTGTGAGCATTAAATTCTCCAAGCCCTTTTTCCTTGTGTCCCAGAAATTTTGATTGCTTTTTCTGATTCTAAGTGTCCTTTTCCTGACATTTTCCTTAAAACTGCCTCATTATTCACATGGTTCCATCTATGGTATTCTAAGCATCCTACTGTAGAAACACATGTTGCATTAAGGGTCCTCTTTATCTGTGAAGAAACTGTTCAGTATTCACTGCTATATAGAAAGATTGATATATGAAAGCAATTCAGTACTTTTTTCTTCTTTGTTTCTAATGTTAATTTTCTTGTGTTTTAATATTTTGTTTAGCTTTTGGAAAGCATCTTTTGCTATTCCAGTGCACCTTCAGATTTCAATGTCACACTTTTTGTCCTATATTAAACACTTCCCAGGTAGTTAAATTTCTATACATGCTTGATGTTGATGCTGCCAATTTGCATCTCTCAGACAGTAACCATCAATTGTAAGACAGGATATACAAGTGTATGCAAAAACAATAACAACTATGGTACTGGGTGATTGGATGAAAAAAAAAAAAAAAAAAAAAAAAAAGGAATTTATAGGTTAGATTTGATCCTTTGTTAATAATAAAAGCTCTAGTAAATCAAAAGAAAGTAGCAATCACACATAGGCATTTTGAGATGAAAGGTATGTGAGTTCAAGCCTTAGCTGGACTTTCTTTATTTTCAATCTGAAATATTAACAACGTAACATTTTTAGGGTACTTTGCTAGTTAATATAATTTTATTCAATATAGAAAAGTAATTATTGCACTTACTAACAGATTGATTATTCATATTTAGTTGATATACCGTGAATGAGATAGTAAGTAACATATTACAAGTTTTTTTTTTTTTAAAACTGATACTTAATATGGTATGACCTCAGTGTAATGCGATTGTTGATGCCTATATCCTGTCATCATGACAAAAGTAAGGTTGCACTAAATTGAAGTTCAAAAATCAATATAATATTTTAAAAAATACTAGTAAAAACGAAGGCATAAAATTAATCGTCCCATAGAGTAAATGAATTTGTTTTAAATTGACAAACAAAATAAGCTTTTTTATTTTATGTTTTTTCTTTTTTCTTTACTCATCTGCATACTCAGAGAAAACTGATAATCTTTTTTTGTATACATGAATGTGGAATGAACTTATGCTGGGGTGCTATCATCCATATAGTACAGAACTAAAAGGCATTTCTGAATTAAAGATTTTCTGCAACAACCAAATTTGTATGCAACACTTATTGTCAAAGCCCAACAAATAAAAAGTGATTACATACATTAGATGATTTGAAAAGTATGATAGTGGATCAAAAAAACCATAACCTGGAATGTAGTTATTAGCTAAATTCTGATATGAAATTTTTAACTGTAAAATGTTTGATCTATATATTCTATTTTTATATTTCACACAACAAATATTTTTCAATATGCTTTTTTCATCAGGCTATAGATGAACATGTGTAAAACTCATTTGGAGAGAAAATAAAAACGCATGAAATTATTTAAAAAAAAAAAAAAGTTAAGATAAATTTGTTAATCATTATTTGCAACAACAAAAGCACATTGTGAAACCACTTATTAATGGTGGAAAATATTTGTGATTCTGGAATAAAAAACTTTCAATATAAGCTGAGATATTTTACTAGGTTCTCCTATTCCGACTAGATCAACATCTTATGATTTATATTTAATCAGATCACTGGAATAGTTTGTAGCATAACCTTCAAAAAGTAAAGAAAAAATCAATTTAACACTGGCATAATTCTATTTTTCCAGAAAGTGGTATTTTGTTATTGCTAATAATGATGATGATGATGATGACAAATAAAATTTTTATTTATCCAATTTTCCAATATGCAACATTCTCAAGTCCCATACATTCCAAGATATTGTAAAGATTAGGGCCACAGCCTCAACACACTAGACATTGCTGCTATGAGTTCTATAGCATTTAGCTTTTTTACAGGATGGAGGTGTTAGCTCCATGACGAACTGGTTTTAAATACAGACTTTTCCTTCTGAGACTGATGGTTAAATAAAACTGAAAAGCCCAGTCTGCTCTATTTAATCTATAGCTGAGAGAAGAAAAGATAGATTGCTACCTTTCCTAATGTTATTTGCATATAAGTGAAGTGCAATGAACTCAACTACAATTCACACTAAACTCACCAATTTCTCATTTCAAATCCCTAACTATTACACCAGCTGCACATTCTATATAGAACATTACTTTCCAAATAACCTAGCAGTTTCTGAATTTAGTCAAATATTTGTTCAAATTAATATTCTCATCTTTATTGGTTTTATCACTGTATGTTGGTCAATGTATTCTTTGAAAGAGGCAAAAGGGTAAATTTGTTGAGGTGTTGTAAGAAAGTCACAAAAAATAAATATGATTACACCTAATTTTCAAAGTTAAACAACATTCTATCAGAATTACAAGTAGGAGATCTAATATATAAATTTGTTGTATACTTATGTATTATATAGAAACTGTAACATCAAATAAATGTGGCTTTGGCATTTATATCTACCAACATGCGTCATACCTTGGTCAACTCAGCAATTCTCACTTAAATAATTTTTATATTCAACTTGTTGGGTGGGGAATCAAATTTTTAAAATTAATTTTCTCATTCATTTCCAACCTGGTAGTTATAATAACAAAAAGGAATTTAGTTTATAGTTTCTATAATTAGAAGGCTTAGTTCAAATAAAGTCATTTTCTGTCCTGAAAATGGTAATGACCTTAGCCTCTAGATCAGTTTTTGTCAACCTTTTTACCCCTGTGGAACCCTTGAAGTAGTTTTCATGTCTCAAGGAACCCTGCATAAAAATTCCATTGCTAAATACATTACCTATGATTATTATAATTTTAAATAATATAAAAGATTGAAGCCTATAATAACTAAGGATTTATCAAAATGCCATACATGTATAATAAAATTACAAACATAAAATTAAAGAAAAATTACTCAAAAATTCATTTGCATATTAATCACCATTTTTTGGTGGAACCCCTAGTGACCTGCTTCAGAACCTTATGGAAACACCAGTTGAGAAACACGAATCTAGATCCGTAACTTAAAGAGTAAAAAGGAAGTAAGGTGGACATTTTTTGATAGTATATTTTGAAAGTAACAAATCTAATTTTTCATTTTCAAAATATCTTTTTTAAATTTCCTCTATTTGTTTTTGGGTATATTTATGTATTTTTACAGCATTTATTTAAAGAAACAAAAAGTAATCATGTTACCATTAAAGAGAATAAAATGATTTTGTGCATAAAAAAAAAAAACAGAATTTTCTATGCTTTATTTAACTTCTTTTTTTTTTTCAGATGCTTAATAAATTAAAATAATAAAACCCAAATACAGATATAAATATTGTTTAGAATATTTTTTCGTTAAGATTTGGTTTCACAAACCAGTATATTTTTTTTTTAAATACCATCCCCCATCACAACCACCACATGCAGTTTGATCTGTTTTACTTGAACATGACCTTCATTTCTTTGGGAAATGTTTATCATTTTGAGAAAAATTAAGTTTAAACTAGAAGCAAATGAAACAAACCTAAGATGGGTGTTCAATTTAGAATGAATGTACAAGACAAAACTAGAACCTGACTTTAGGACATTGGAAGTTTGATTTAAAATATAAATATAATGCTAAACTGTGGCCTTAATTTGAGTTTGTGACTTTTGAAAAAAAAAAAAAAAACAAAAAAAACAAAGAAGTTTATGACATAGCATCCAATTAATTACCAATTCAATACAGAGTTTCCTTCAATCAAAATAAATGGTTCCACACTCAGAGAGGCTCCAGGTTTTGAATGTCTCTTGGGTCACAAGTTCATCTCACACCACAAATGCAATTCCTATATTCAATCTACTGCCAAAGAGGCTGAAAAATGATCAAGAAATACCCAATGCCTTATGCCTTATCTTTACAAGAGTCAGATTAAACACAAAATGTACTGCAGCCATATCTGGCTGTTAAATTCTCATTTTCCAGCATTGATAGAGTCAAAAATTTTTTATATGGTTTTGTTTTCTACTCTGCAACCTCTTAACCAAGAGTTGCAACATTGCAAACATGTTACTACTCTATCACTATTTCCATACAAAATGTTCAGATGAGCTACATTCTTTAGTTAGTTCAGACCTTTACATCTAAGGACACATAGTAGCAGTCCTTAGTGTTTCAAATATAAGAAACTTCTACTACAACAGCTCAAGAATTTCCACTCTGTGAACCAGATACCTGTGTGAGTGCTTCCTAGAATACTTCTATCTTTATCTCTTCAAGTCAAGGGACAATCATGATCTTTCCACTTCATCCTTATCTTCATTTCCTCACACTTTCCATTGATATATCATTCACCTCATTGAGCATTACCATTTTCTTTGTAAGCTTCTACCTTGAGTGACTTTCAAACCTTGTAAGGATTGGAATTTAGTGTGTGTGTGTGTGTGTGTGTGTGTGTGTGTTGCAAATACTTCCCAATAAGTGGATAGAATGATTATGAAAAGGTTCATCTACAAAACTCTAGAGTTGAGATGCTGAATATAACATCAATCATCTAAGTGACAAATTTTATATATATATATATATATATATAAGACATTATAACAAAAACATGATTGAAATCACAACACAATAGCTTTCATGTTTCGTCAACTTTTTGCCTTTTCAGGCAATGGTAAGTAACTGGTGATTAAATGTCTTAAGAAAATTTCAAAAGCAAAGTGTTATCTCATTTCTGAAAGATTAATTAAAAATAGACTTGTGGGTTTCTTTTGATCAACCAATTAAAAGTCAGATCTATGCTAAATAGAAAATTCTGCATATATATATATATATGTGTGTGTGCATATATTTCAGCAGCATGTTTTCATTAAGACATTTGTCACTGAATAATTTAGACATGTTTTGTCTACTTATTTTCAATAGGATCCTTTCATATTCATGAATAAGCTTTTCATTGAAGGACAAGAGAAAATTGCCATGTTGATACATATTTCTTTTATTTCTGAGTACTTTTAGCATAGCAATTTCATCATCAGGGTATTGTTTATTAATATTAATAAAGTACTTGGAAATAAAAAGAAATATTTATCAACACTGCGATTTTCTCTCATCCTTCAATCATGACACTAAAAAGCTTATCCACGAACATGAAAGGATTGTATTGAAAATAAATAGACAGAACATGTCTAAATTTTTCAACGAGACATCTCAATAAATATATATGGTCTACTTTATATTGAACATTCTTTATTACCAGCTCCATTATAGTTGGATCTAACCAACTACCATTGTGTGCAAGTGTGTATATATATACTTCTTTGGTCTTTTATTCTGGGCAATGTCAAGAACTTGTGCTTGTTATGTAATAAATCCAAGTGGTTTGATAAAGAAAGAATCATAGTATTTATGTTCTTGTGGTATAACTGATTCTTTATCCATGTGATAGATTAAAGGAAACTATGTATTTATCAAATGAGGCATAATCTTCAGAAACATTTTCAAAAGGTCCCGTTTTGGTTAATCACCTTCTCAAATGAAAACTACACTGCATTGTTATTGATTTCTCATATTTTTTCTGATCTCTTCAAGCACTTCCCTGCACAGGAATTAGTATTCTATAATTAGCCACAAGAATCACATGCAACTAATTTGTCAATTTCAAAAGCATTTATTAATATCACTTCCACATTCCTACTTTTATAGAAAATGATCATTCAACTTCATTTGTTTATAACAATATTTGTTAAATAATTTATATTATGAACTAATTTTTTATGCAATTTTTTAACACCACAGGTAAGATTTATTAAACAATTTGTGAGTAAGTGAATCAGAAAATCATATTTCACTTTTATCAAAAAAAAATTTGAACTTTCTCCTACAGAAGGTAGCAATGGTGAGTGAGAAGGAACTAAGCATAAACTACAAGACGACAGAGTGCATGTAAGAGGATGAGCCAGAAAGGTTGGGAACACTAGAATCAAGCAGATGTGGAAGTTTAACTTTCTGGAAAGCATCTTGACAGAGGACGCTAAGTGTGACACTGAGATCTGTAGGAGTATTGGGATGGCCAAGGACAAATTCCAAAAGCTGGGTAGAGTACTGCAAGACAGGAGGATATCTTTGGTAACAAGGAAAAGAATACTAAACTGTTATGTGACATCTGTCCTACTTTACGGCAGCAAATGTTGGATGATTTCCTCAAAGATAAAGAGACTCGAGGCAACAGAAATGTGGTTCTACAGAAGGATGCTGAGGATATCATGGACTGAGCATGTGAGTAATGATGAGATCTTAGAGAGGATGCAAATAAGGAGGAGGCTTATACTTAACATCAGAAAGAGGCAGCTGAAGTTACTGGGACACATAAAGAGGAAGGTAGGCCTGGATAATCTGATACTCATGAGAATAGAGGGAAAGAGGGACAAGGGAAAACAATGCATGAAATACCTGGCGGATTTAAGCAAATGGATGACAGAACATGGTCTGGGGGAGGAAGCAGAGGGAAGGAACTTGTTGAGAGCTGCAAGGGTTAGAGGGTGGTGGAGAGCCATGATCGCCTATGCCCTGAAAGGATATGGCGCATAAAAAGAAGAAAGATACTTAGATAAGATTCAGACTTTTTTTTATAGTTATACTTTTTTATAGTTCTTTATAACAATATATGATAAATAATTTATATTATGAACTAATTTTTTTATGCAATTTTTAATACCACAGGTAAGATTTTTTAAACAATTTGTGAGTGAATGAGCAAGAGAGTGAGTCAATCATATTTCAATTTTATCATTTGAACTTTATATGCTTAGATAAGATTTGGACTTTCTTATTACTACCAACAAGACATTTTTTAATAACTAAATATTTAATATTTCCAGTGAAGAGAAAAAAATAGGATAATAAAACTTTTAATTTTAGAATTTATTTTTTTACAACTTTTTAACAACTTTCCACAGCTAATCTGTAAGTTGTGCATTAAAAATTCAAAATATCATAGGTTTCAAGTAATGATATAAACATTGTTGTCAAAATAGGGTTGTTGGAGAGTTCTCAGGCTGACAAAGAAACAATCAAAACAGAAATTCTGATATTTGGATTTTGGAAAATGAGTCAGGCTGAAAACTTTTCAACAACTTTTCATAGTGCAAATGGTATGATGCATAAGAAATGAATATATGTATATGAAATTCACACTATTTACATGACATTGAGGACACATGGTACATTGGATAAAGGTGTTGGTTAGATCCAGTGACAGGACCCAAAGAGTGTGAGTTCAACACCCAGTTAAGGCAGTGGAGAACTTGGAGAGGGGAATTAACAGGAGATAACTGATATCCATTAAACATGGCACATGGAACTAGAACAGTCTACCCCAGTGAGCGAAATAAAGGGTTCAGTTCGACATTCCAACCACCTGAAGATGGCTGGAGCGTACAACGGCCAAAACATTGTAATAAATACGGCGACAAAGATGAGAACAATAACCCGAATAATGTAAATAGTGTATATAATACCTCATCTCAGAAATATAGACAGATAATAAAATTCACATTATGAATATATGTATATGAAATTCACATTAAGTGCAAGCTGCTTACCTTTGTACTGTAGCCCAAATACTTGTAAAATTGTATAAAACTACTATTTTTTTTTCAAAGACAAACAGTTAATTTACAAAACATGTAGCTGTTTTTGCAACTATTTGCCATTTTTAAAAATTTTTAAATAAAGTACAAGTTAGCATACCATTTGGGTACTTTTGAAAGAAATATCAGTAAAAAATGAATAAATAGCCTTTTTTTAGAAAGAGATTTGACATGCAGAAATCACTTGATTTTGGCAAATGTGAAACAAAAGCAAAGCACGTTCTTTAGTAAAGGTTTTAGCAAAGCCAGTAGCCGCAGCTGTTTTGGGGTCATGTGTCTTACCAATACAGTAATAGGACAGTATTTCCTCTATAAAGTTTCTCTCTAATCTTTATTGGTGGCAATATAACTCAAAATAGAACTGTGACAAATACAAAGTAATGTATTATTTTCCTATAAAACTACAGCTTCAGGCAGTGAGTTGGAAATAATTAATAAAAAGAAAGAAATTCAAAAAAAAAAAAAAAAAAAAAAAAAAAAAAAAAAAAATAAATATATATATATATATATATATATATATATATATATATATATATATATATATATATATATATATATATTAAAAAAAAGAAGAAGAGAGGTGCATAAATGTTTTTGGGTTGTAATGTGGATTTATTTAGAAAAAATATTATGCTTTGTTTTACATAATTTTACTACATGCGTTTCTGGTCTCGTGACCGTCTTCAGGTAAAAGCGGAGATTTCCACATATTATTAAAAATAATTAATTTTTCCTTATGTTCAATGTTACCTGAAGGCGGTGCAAGACCAGAAACTCGTGTAGTAAAATTAAAAAAACAAAGCATAATATTTTTCTAAATAAATATATTAAAACCCAAAACGTTTAGTGGTTTCTTTTTTAATTTTAAAATATATATATTAAAAAAAAAGAGAAAGTGCACATAACGTTTTTTTGGGTTGTAATGTGGATTTATTTAGAAAAATATTATGCTTTGTTTTACATAATTTTACTACGTGTTTCTGGTCTTGCGACCGTCTTCAGGTAACATTGAACATAAGGAAAAATTAATTATTTTTAATAATATGTGGAAATCTCCGCTTTTACCTGAAGAAAGACCAGAAACGCATGTAGTAAAAATTATGTAAAACAAAGCATATTTTTTCTAAATAAATCCACATTACAACCCAAAACGTTTACGGCATTTCTCTTTTTTTTTAATATACATACTTTCCACTGTTGGAACCACTACAACCTCTTTTTTTATATATATATATATATATATATATATATATATATATATATATATATATGGTTCCAAAATTCGTTTTTGAAGATGAAACAGAACTAATGCTTTTAATTTAATTATATAATTAAATTTGAAGTTTTTAGCTTCAGTTTTTGAAACATGGTTATTACTGTGTAGTGAAAAAAAACATTTTAAATCAGTTAATTTATTATATATATATATATATATGACAAAGTGGAAAAGTTTTTGTCTGATGTATTTCGTCCTTTTGGACTTCATCAAACTAAGTATGTATTTTGGTTATATAATCTAACAGATTTCATTTAGATTCTTTTTCTTTATGTTAGAATCTAAATGAAATTTGCTAGATTATATGCTCAAAACAAAAAATAAAATTACTTTTAAATTTAAAATTCTGTGTCTCTTTCAATTGTGAGCACATGTTTCATCAATGTAAACATAAATTCAGTCCAATGAGGTCCTAAAGGATGATATGCATCAAGCAAAAACTTTTTCAAATTTATCATACTGATGTAAAACAAAAAAAAAAAGTATCACCTCAAACAAGGCAGTATGGCGACTAACACCCAAGGGATTACAAGGTGTGGAGGAATTAGGAACAGATAACATTAGTAATAAGTAGAAAGAGAAAAGCCCAATCAGGATGACAGTAGATAGCAATTGACATTACATTTAAACTCTTGCAGATTAAAGTCGGCTGGAAATCATGGAGCCGGAAGGGATTTCCACAAATGAGAAGTGCAAGAAAAGAAACTGTTGGCATAGAAGTTATGGCTTCATCTAGCTAGCTAAACTGTAAATTGATAAGATCTCCCTACCAGTCTAGTGTTGTGCTTAAATTCATACAGTCTAGGTACTATAACAAAAAGCTCATCCAAACAATTACCTTGAAAGTATTTATAAAAAATGCACAGAGAGGCAACCTTATGGCGGTGGGAAAGTGACTGAAGTCTGGCTGTCAAATCAGGACCAATAATATTGCTGATTCTTCTTTGGATCTTATCAAGGATCTAGAGGTAGGGGCACCAGACTATATATGCCAGCAAAAATTCTAAGTATGGGTGAATGGCAGACATAGATATATGCAAGATAGATTCCGAAGAGAAAAATTGTCTCACCCAGCACAGTGAACAAACTTTCTTAGCAGTTGACATAGCAATGGATTCAATATAGTTTTTCCACTTCATGTCAGGTGAGAACATTAGCCCAAGAAGGTACAAGTCACTTTTCTGGAGGATAGCATCAGCCATGCTTATGGAAGGAAGAAAGAAGTCTCTCAGATGATTAAGGGAAAGAAGTTAATGATGGTCTTGAGGCAATTTTGGATATCAGCTGGCATTTTGACCATGTCGAACTGATCAGCCTTACTATCGAGGCAGGAGTAAATGGTAGTGTTGTCAGTGTAGATACCAAGTTGAAATCTGATGTCATTGGGAAAGTCATTAATGAAGATTAAAAACAGCATAGGGCCAAGGATGGAGCTCTGGGGAACATCTGCATTAGTATGAAAGGATGTAGATGAGTGGCCATTCGAGACAACTTTCATTTCATGATTTGATAGGAACAACTGGATCAGCTCAAAAATGCATCCAGAAATACTGTAACTTTTCAGCTTGTGAAGAAGACCTGAATGCCAGACCCTGTCAAAGGCTTTCAAGATGTCCATTACTACAGCCCAGGCTTCACCGTATTTGCATGACAGACTCTGCAATTATCATTCATCTGATAAAACAAAAGCCATATTGCTTGTCTGAGAAAAGGCCCTGTGATGAGAAATGATGAACCAATTCAGCATTGATTAGGGCTTCTAGGAGTTTCCTAAAAAGAGTCACAAAGCTAATAGGCTGATAGCTGGATGGATTGGACAGTTCACCAGAAGTTCTTAAAAAGTGGAACAACAGAAAATTCTTCTTGATATATAAAACATTTATATTGTTATCAACACAGTCAAAACATGAAAAGAAACTAAAAACACCAAAAGAAAACCCCCTTGAAAATGACTAAAGAAATGGCTGAAAGTGCTTGGAACAATGGACAATATGAACAGTTTTTGTACTCCTTATCTACCACCAAATGGAAAACTGTAAGAACATTGGAAAGACTCAAAAATTAATAAAATTTTCATTGTCTGTAATATTTAACCAAAGATGTTTAAAAGAAAGGTTGTTGCCCAAATATACATTAATATATGTTTGTGTGTGTATTTTTCTATATAATTCAGATGTGACAAATTCAGTCAATGTTGGGCTATAGACTTATTGGTCTAACTTTGTAAATGATTTGTATAAGCACTTTGCCATGTTCTGTAGTTGTTTTTCCTACATGTATCAGTTTTAAGATTTATCCTAAATTCTTGCTGATTTAAGCAAATGGTATCACACATATTATTCAGTATCTTGTCCATAGAAATGAAAGACTCTTGAATGAAAACAAAATCTACTAAAAAGGATTGGAATCTTTGTCATTGTCCTTGTTAATAAAGGACAGTGTTTGTTTTGTTTTTTTTTTCCTAGTTAATGATTAAAATTAGCATAAATGTATGTGAATTAGTTTCTGTTAATTAGTTATACAATCATCAACTATTAGGCCAGGCATAAGTAAGTGCCTATATAGCATTTCCTGATTTCACAAGACCCAATAAAACCATGAAGAGAAAGAATATGGTAATTTTCTAAGCTTAGCTTAGATGTTACACAAGGCCGAAAATATGAGGCACCCAGTGAGGATCGATCTCTCTCGTAATTGTTTTAGCTAGACAAGCTTGCTAACCATTACAATGCTTCAAGGTGCCCCCCAAAAAAAAAAAAAAAAAAAAAAAAAAAAAAAGAATATATCAAGTCTTTGAATCACTGATTGAACAATACACTAGTGTTTATAGTCAAAAATTTTAAACATTTTCCGAGGCTTGTAATTTTTTAGTGAACTCTACAAAATGCAAGATTTACCTTCAAAGGACATAAGCATTTTTTAGAGTATTTTTCTTCTGTGTCAAGTCTCTTCAGGACATGATCAATCATGGCTTTCTGCAACTCTATTACTTGTATCTCTTAGAAATGTTTTTGTCTTTTCACTAGACCCTCCAACTCCCTGTACTGCTATTTATTTACACAAGCTCTTAAAGCATTAAAACCTGTTTTTATAGTTTGAATAATAATACAATATTTTTATGTGAAGTCCCAAAACAAAAACAAATTGTAATTTCTTACACTATATTTCATTCAAGATGAAAAGAATCTTTAGAACAGATAGTTCAAAACCATCTGTAGACATTTTTAGATAAGCTTTTGATAAAAATGAATTAATTACATCACTGGAATTTTAAGCTATTGGTCCAATTGTAAAGTTTTATAATCATATTTTCTGAATCTATATATAAGAATATCCGATAATTTTATAAGCTCGTTTTAGTACTTAATTTTTTATCAATAGTAAATACAGAACATTTTTTCCTTATAATATTGGAAATAAAACAGAAAGATAAGTTTTCCTCTAAGTCGGTTTCTATAAAGAGAAAGAATAATTTTCTTTTTTCACTTTGATTTCTTCTGGTTGAATACGCATTGATGTGATAAAAGCCAGGAATAGTATTTATGCTGAATGCACTTGACTGGTTAAAGTTAAAAGAACATTTTAATCTATTGAGACAAACATCACTGTCGAGGAAGAAGCAACTCAGATGACAATTACAGTGTTCAAAGAATTATTATTATGGGTAGGTTATAATCTTGATTAGATCTAATCTGGTAGCATAGCAAGTTAAAACTGATTGATGGCAATTATTTTTAAATGGAAAACATCAGAAAGCAGATTAATGAAAGGAATAATTAAATGTATAATGAGTGGGGGGAGAGCTAATGGCAATAAAATGTAATTAAAAAAATGATTTAATGTTATCATTTCTGTATCTCAGTCTTTTCGAAAAGGATATTGAATATTGCAGAATGACAATTAAAATCCTATTTTGACAATTGTTGTGTCAGTTTTAAATTATTTTTTAGTAAAACAAATTATAGTAATCTAATCAATTTCTGAAATAATCATCAATAAACTTAAAACAAAATTATATAAAAATAATCTAGAAGGCTTTTATACTTAGCTGCATCTAAGTGCTAAACCATATGTTAACTACATAATGCATTCCTGTAAATAGTAATTTTCAATATACATGAATTGACTTAATTACATTATTTACACTCAAACTATTGTCCTGATCTTTTTTATTATTTTCACAACATTTTGGTCATCATGACTTCTGGACTTCATCAGATGCTTGTTGACCCAGACAAGATATCCCTAGACATGGTCCACAGAACAAAAAAAAATCCTACCCCAGAGATTAAATGAAGGGTTCAGTTGAAAATTCCCTGAGGTTTATTTGGATTGTAAATAGATAATAACAACTGACAATAACATCATTGATAATGACAAAGATGAGAACAATAGTCTGACTGTAAATAATGAAAATAATGATAACTCCACATCCCAGAAATTCAGATAGATAAGAGCTGACTGATTAAGTAAGGTTTACCACTGAACAGTGTCTCCCTAAGAGTGGAGAAAGCAAAAAGTGTTTAAACATATATTTAAGATGCATTTAACTTTTGTACTTGAAAACTAATGCAGAAAAAGTCATTAAATTCCTAGACTAAAAACTATAGCCATTGTAACTGTCAGAGATTCAGCTGTGTCTACCAAATGAATGCAGATCAAAAGACAGACCGATTTTTTCTTTGGTACATCTGATCAGCTATACACAATGGGGTTAAATAAAAACTGGTGTGACTCCATAATGATTTGCTATCTGACCTAGTTTTAGAAATATTTCTCAGTTGGAGCCTGGCTCCTTGTAGAATCTTATGCAAATGAGATAGACAAGCATAAATAGAGAACAACTGGTGAACATAAGGGCATTGCTTAGCAAACCCGTTTGCTAAATGTAACTCGGAGAACGTAGCTACGACTGCTAATACACAGTGAGATATACCAAACATAACACCCCTAAAGATTGTTTTAATTAGTATCTAAACATTTTGAGGAGAAAGAGAAAAAGATTGATCCTTATGTTAACACAAATGCAGTGCAAAATGGTTTCAGTGTTTATTTACACAAAAGTCATCAAGAATGTTAATCACTTGACAACAACGTTTGGTTTGGAGTTGCGTGAAGCAAGATGTATCTCAACCTAAATTCTACAACTGTATAGAAAAAAAATAGACAAAAATGTATATTTCCACTTTCAAACAGACATATAGAAAGTAAAATGACTGAAGATCTCTCTTGGTTACCTGCTATTATTGATTCTTTCTCTTTAAACCCAAAGTCCCAAAGCATCAAATGCCTGTCTAGATTTGACATTTCATTCGAGAATGATACAAGTGACACTAATTAGTAGCAGACCGTGCACAAATCATCAAAGAGTGCAAAGATAAATCTGTAGTTTTCTAGCAAGTTTCCTGCAATATGATATGACTAAATCTCAATGGGCTGGCAGGATGTTAGAAATTCCTGCACTAACGAGAGTCGTTCTGGCATTTTTCACAGTG
The DNA here is from genome assembly GCA_903632075.3 of Acanthosepion pharaonis. Lineage (NCBI taxonomy): Eukaryota > Metazoa > Mollusca > Cephalopoda > Sepiida > Sepiidae > Acanthosepion > Acanthosepion pharaonis. Next base: position 119,516 of record CAHIKZ030000175.1, read on the forward strand.
AAATTACTGGACAGCATACTATTAAAATTTTAAAATGTGAAAGAGGAAGCAATAAGGAAAAAAAATACAAGCAAGAGAGTGAGAAAGACGGAAAGATTGACTGGCTTGAAACATGTGTATGTGTGTGTGTCTCGCTTTCAAGGTCAGTGTTCAAGCCTCTGTAAAAGTCAGGAACACCAATTTTCTATGCAGACAAGACCTTCCCACTCGGAAAATTGGTGTAACACAATCTTCTTAACCTTCTTTTCCTTTCATGTGGCTTTGGACTTCACCAAGCTTAAAAATTATCAAGAATAAGGACTACTTAGTTGCAAAGTCAGTGCTTACTTCCTAATTGTCAGAATTGGGTTTCAAAGTCAGGTAGAAATTTTACTCTGCTGATTCTTTTGGCAGACAGATTCTCCCATACTATCGCTACTCTTTTCTTTCAGTTGGCCCTGTGCCAGATTTTTAGTAAACATAAGAATAAAAGGGATTTATATGTAGAAAGCTTGGAATGGTCAGTTGATATGCATGTGATGTTAATCCTATTGACGTCCTCAGCATGCTAGGTGTTGATAATGTGGTTACTATAAGAAAGTAAGTTTTTATAGAGTGGAATTTCTAGTCTGATGCCTAACCAATTTTGGATTCAGAGTCGTCCTTCTACTCAACTAGTTGCTAACCAAAACTAGAGCACCCAGTCTGCTTTGTTATTAACCCCAAGCTAAGAAGTGAAAAAGTGTATTCATATTTTGAAATGCCATGACTTGGAAGCATTAGCCTTCATAATTGATTTTAAAATATTCTAACATTTTTTACAAGTTGATTATTTCAACCATTCTATCAATCTTTTATGTGCTGTTTTCCTTTAAGATGTGATAAAAACTCTCCACAACATTCTCTCTTTTAAAGCTCTTAGCAATGTATATTCTCTTACTATCCCTCCTAAATTTGCAAGCTCATTAGGTAGTTTACTTGCTGTATATGTTCCCTTACTATCTCCATCTAGATATTTTACAGAATTATCTACCTGTTTAGCATCTTGAAAATATTAACTTTTTGGCTGCATTTTACCTTTCCTCTTGAATTTATCTCTATCTATAAAAGGCAGGATGTGTGTGTGTGTGTGTGTGTGTGTGTGTGTGTGTGTGTAACGAATGCATGGCCGCAATTTTCGGCAGATTTGCACCAAAATTTACATGCACACACTCCAAGTTAGCAGGAAGGCCAAGACCAACTTTGCATTTCCCAACTCCCATCAATAGTGGAAATAATCGATTTTTTCATGCTTCTACGGCAGTTTTCATGTAGTTAGCGGCCATTTTGTACTGGCCAGAGTGAGAGCCTATAGCTGGATGCCACGAATAGGCAGGAAGATTCTACTGGCCAGCGTGAGAGCCAACAGCTGAATGACACGAATGTTAACTAGCATGCTAGCATGCAAAAGAAATCAATAGCTGCATTCGTCACAAGTGGGAAAAATTTAAATCTGCATGGCACTTTACTCCAATCGGCTCATTCACTTGCTTAAACTCTCAACGTTGATTCTGATTCCGCAGAACTGGGTTCGGTGTGAAAAAGTATTTGTTGTTAACATTCTTTTTTCATTTGGTTTTTCCAGTTACGAGTCCTTTTTTAAAGCTGATCGTTTTGTGTTCATTTTGTTTAGTTCTTTTTTCGTAACAGATTTAATGTTTAGTATAGAGCTTAGAAAAAATTTGCAGTGTGAGATAGGCAAGAAGTAATGCATGTAGCAACATCAGCACAGCAAAGGGCACTCCTTTAAAGGCAAGGAAGGGCAAAAATATTTTAAGTCAAGTGATAGCGATTGCTGTATGAGTTGTACGATTTTGAATCAAGCACGGGCAACGCTGGGCCATGCTGCTAGTTATGATTAATAATAATTTGTAATTCATTTCGATAATAAAATCATTTAGTCTAACTATATCACTATTATGTTAACATTTGCTTTCATTTTTGTTCACAGGATAAATTCCTTCTATCCCCTCCCATTATCAATATAAAAATATAGATCAAGTGCTAAAAATTACTGAAACAAGTTATTTCATCAGAAACAGACTATTTATAAATATAGCATGCATATAGCAAATAAGACTAAATTTAATAAAAACAAATAAGGATCCCCATAAGAACAGTACTGAATGTAATATATATATATATATATATATGCATGGTGGAGTAGTGCATAGCAGCTCGGATTGAGGCATCAGAGAGCTGAGTTTGAATTCCAGTCGAATCCACTGCATTCACTTACATGCTAATACCCTTGGGAAATGTATTAATCCTCTTCTTCTCCCTCCAACTATGGGTAAATAGCAGGACAGACTGGGTTCTATAGCTTTGGATGTTCACTGGTCTAGAAGGACTCTGAATTCAAAACCTGCGGAGGATTGTCTGGGGACATTGAGGCACATAGTGCACCAAATCTCTGTATCGGCCCTTCAAAAAGTATGGCTGCTTCTGCACAAAGCCTTCACCACTATAATCAAATCATATATGCTGGTGTCTGAGGAACTGAGCTGCTTGACCCTCATACATCAAATACAACAGGAGAGTCCACCATATTATATATATATATATATATATATATATATATATATATATATATATATATATATATATATACACACACACAGCATTAATATAATAAATACAAGAAAATCAATACTCAGATATTACTGCCTTTCCATGTGAATACTTAGATATTTATATGGCCGCAGTATTCAGGCAGTACAAGAGATGATATGCTCAATTCCTTATTCTGAATTGAATATTATTGAATAAGGAGTTGATATCTTGCCACTTGTACCCACTGAAGATTGCAAAACAGCCACATAACTATCTAAGTATCCACATGGAACTTTAAGTCATGGAAAGGCAGTATTATCTGTTTATTATTTTTCTTTTATATATATATATATATATATATATATATATATATGTCTGTGTGTGTATGTATGTAACTTTTCTCACAGCAAGCATATACTACACTGATCTTCAAAAGGAGTGCTGATCCATATGTAAATATTCCCATCATTTTTGACAGGTACACTGCTAGTTGATCAATAATGTATTCAAATTAATATGTACCTGCTTAATGTGGATAAAATTTCCTGCACACCCTCCCCTGTAAAACACACACACACACACACTGAACCTTGGCAAATAGCCAATCTCTGTATGCCTTGTGTAGAGCTGTATTAAAAAAAATCAGATTTCAAAGCTGTCAGAAGTTTTGGGTTGTGACAAACATTCATCTGCTACTGACAGAAAAAGCAACTACTAGAAATTCCCATACATCTCTTCACTCCGATGGTAATCTTTCTTCCCCACTCTTTTTGTCAGGACACTGTAATTAACCAAGACTTTCAAAATTACTGTCAGCAGAACTACAATTCTACCATCTAGTCTTCACAGAACAATTCAACAAGTTGAGGTTGCCATTTAAACTTTCCAATTTTCACCTTCAAATGTATGGTAGCATTTAGTTTTTAGAACTAGAGAAATGATAAAATACTTACTAGTGCATTTTTATATAAGATGTATTCTAATGTTATTATTATAATATAACACACACTTATGTGTTTTACAACACTTCAAAATGTTGACAAGCAATGCCTGTTCACTTGACCAGCATTTACAAGATGATTTACAAAGAACCCTCTTAGCAACTCATTAGCACTTACTCATCACTTCACTTTCTATTAGTTATTGTCAATAAAGTTATTATTTGTCCTATATACTTGTTCTTAAATCAAATTTTATTAGTTGAATAGGCAACATTTTACAAGTATATTTTACAATTGCTGCCCAGATTAATTTTTTTTTGTATTTATTTTGCACATCCCAAAAATAGAAAAGGCTTTTTCATGTGAATTAATAAAAAAAAAAAAAAAATTGGTTCTTCATTCTTTGCAACAGACAGGGTATATCTTGACTTGACCTCAATTAGCACAATGTGAAAATTTTGATTATCAGGGATGGGTTCCTGTAACTGGGTTATTTTTCAGTTTTCAATCAGCTACCCAAAAGCAAAGCAATGCAATATGTTTTCAGTATTATTAACACATCTCCAAAACAATCTCCTTAAAATAAGACTTCTCAAGTAACAGAGAAACATGAACTGCTATGTTTACTCAGAGGAAGAATAAAATATTAAATTTAATCGTCATTTATACAAAAACTGAATACATACATATATCTATAATAAAGTGTTTGTCCATTAAGTATTATGGTATGAGAAATTAACTGAAATTCCACAAAGAAATTCCTCAAAGAAATTTATAACCATTTTAGTAGATTTGATATTTGCAAAGTAATTGCATGCAGCTGCTGTTTGAGGGATGACAAATAAATATATTTTACCTATATAAATGCATCAAAAAAATAAAATCTGCTGAGGATTGATAAAAAAAAAAAAAAAAAAATTTTTAAATCCATGAAACTTACAGTACAGATTAAAACTAAATAGAGAGATGGACCTCTTTATCTAAGCGTATATTCAATATAATTTACTTTCAGACCCCACTCTCCATGCACTGGTGAAATCCAAGGTTAATAGTTAGGTTAGGTGCTTTCTGTGTCATAAAATTCTTAACCAGGAAATCAAAAAAACTATTTTAAACAAAAAGTAAAAGTGCAATAATTTAATTTAAATTGAAACTGAATTTTTATATAGTATTGAATTGCTATAAGTATTTTACTATACAAAGCCCATTTGATAACAAAGAGGAACCCCCCCATCCTGCCTCTCCTAAGAAATATTACTCACAGGTATACCAGATGTAAAAATGAAATAAATAGTAAATCTGATTGGTTTGATAATGTCAAATTGGCAGCTGATTTAAAAAATGACCTACAATCTTTTAATTGGGACAAGGAATACTTAATAATCTTAGCACCTTCAAAACAACTGCTCTATTAATCAGCTAAGAACCCTTTCTGCCTTCTACAAACATGGCTGATGCTAACCTCCAAGAGAGGGAGTTATTGTGCCTTCTTGGGCTAATGTTTTTCCACCGACATGAAATAGAAAGATTATATTGAATCAATTGCTAGGTCTGCTGCTAGGAAAGTTGGTTCACAATGTCATGCAAAACAATTTTTCTCTCCAGAATCTATCTTACATATTTATAAGTCTGCCATTCAATCTTGCATTGAATATTGCTGCCACATATGGTCTGGTGCTCCTGCTATATATTTCAAGATCTTTGATAAAATCCAAAGAAGAATCTGCAATGTTATTGGTCTTGACTTGGCATCTTGGGTTCAGTCACTTCCCCACCACCATAACATACTGTCCCTGTGTCTGTTTTATAAATACTTTCATGGTAATTGTTTCGATGAACTCTGCTATAGTACCTAGACTTTATGAATTTAAGTGCAGTACTAGATTGGCAACAAGGTCTCACCATTTTACATTTGAAATGGCTAGATGTAACCATAACTTTTATACTTGTAGCTCTATAGCTTCTTTCCTTGCACTTCTTGTTCATGGAACTCTTCTGACTTCTTACTTTCCAATCAAGTTTGATCTTCAAACATTTAAATGCAGCGTCAATTGTTATCTTCTTAATTGTTCTTGTTCCTTAATGTTTCTTTTCTTATATTCTTTCACACTCAATAGCCACCTACATCTTAGTGGCTTTATTGCCTTGCTTGTGGTGAAATGATTAAAAAATAAATAAATAGACAAATATTTCATTAGTCAACTTTTATTAATTTGACTCAAACTGATGACTAAGGATATTAATTTAATTTTTTTTTCTTATCAAAATATTATTATGCAAAAACTAATTTCTAATGTTTTCTACCTTTGAAGTATATTTTGAAAAGTTTAGAAAAGTTTGAAACAGGGAAGTTTTGTTGAATGGGTCAACCATGGAAAAGTGAATTTCCTACAATAAATATACTTTCTGAAAATCTGAATGTTATTTTACTGTTTCGTTTACTAAGTTTTATTTATTTATTTTTTCAGTCAGAAAAATGACAAATGGCAAAAATCAAAAAATAAAGCAAAAATACAAGAGAACAGATTTTAAAAATGTCTGCCAGAAATTTTGGTGAAGAATGGTGAGAGTCAGAGAAAATGGTTCAGTGAAAAAAAAAGACAAATTGTAAATCAAAGCAAAAATAAAAATTCAACCAAAATGGTTAAAAGTTAAGATTTGCAAGAATCAATTCTCAGCATGCAAACTGATCAATCACCCATCAGTATAGGAAGGCGGGGGGAAACCCAAAAGAATATGTTTCTGACATCTCAAGATGTCTGCAGATAAAATGGCCAAGCATTTTGACTGCATTTACTTATACCTTTCCCCAAGACATCATTCAAGCTAACAAGTAACATATTTATCAACACTATCAAAACAGACAACTTTTAAATAGTTTCATAACAGCATATTATTAACATCAATATTTTACCTTAGTTTATTTCTGCAAACAATTAAATCCCTTTAAACATAGCTTAGCTCTCTTATTAGTATTGTTAGGGATTGTACAATGGATTTTGAAAGAGTGTAGACATATATTGTCAAGGGTGTTTTTGCTGGCGTTTATAGGATAAATAAATAAGTAAAAACAAAAGAGATATCTTTGATATAGAGCCGTCTTCCCCTATAAATCTAGCAAATGTTAATCAGTATATATTTCTGAAAAATTAATGGATCTTATATTTTAATCACACATTAATACTTCAAAATGTTATTATAATTATAGTAATTATTTTGTTTACCAGCCTGCACACTCAAGAAAACTGTATAAATAAAAAAAAAAAAAAAAATAAAATAAAAAAGTGATTTCCAGAAGGATTTGAACCTGCATCTGCCTTTGCAGGAGAAAGCAGTCTTATCTGACATGGTTTAACTGATTCAGCTATGAAGAGTTTCACAATCAAGTAAGATTCTATTTGCCTTTAAAAAAAAAAAGTACACTTGCTCAGATTTTCTCAAAATGCTATATCTTCTATATTCGGATCTGAAACAAAGTTATTTCTAAGCAATTAATAGAGGTTATTTTTTTAATCTTGCATATTTTTATTACTTCAAACATAAATAACTACTGATTAAAAAAAGAAAAAAAGAGAGAGTGCCTACTAAAATAAAGGTATCAACTAAAAATAATATTTGAAGTAGAAAGGGACACAGCATATGGACTTGTAAGTAGAGGAGACACATAGCCAGCCACACAAGTTTTCTAAGTAGAGAGAACACAGAGGTAACAACACAATTAGATTTTAAAATGATCTTTTTGCATACACACAGAACAGTAAGCAGATACAACAACATTTTTATGAGAAGCTGGAAATCATTTTGTGAAGATTCAAATTGGTTATTCAAAAATCAATAAGAGAAAATAAACACCAAGTCATTTTTTTCTGTTTAGAAAATAACAATATTTAATATTCTCTTTCAGCAACAACTTCAAAAGTAAATAACATTTGTCACTCCACCCTCAAAAAAATATTTGTGAAAATTTGGATGAAAGCAACTAAAAAGTAAACAGACAGAATCATGAAAGAGGGTGATTGACAAAACTGAAGTTAATCTGACTTGAAAGATGAAAAACAAAAACAAATAAAAAAATAAATAAAACTAAGTGCACGATGAGAGTTTGTTATAAACAGGAAAGAAAATGTGAAAAGAGGAGAAAAATACAAAAAGTTAAAGCAAGAAATGAGAAAATCCAGTAAAGATGTTCTGTTGAATGAGCATAATCAGATCAAACAAATTTCTTTAAGTGCATAATCAAGCAAAAAAGACATCAAGCATTTAAAATAGAAAACAGTAAAGTTAATAAGTTATTAAATTGTTTTGAGTGCAGAAAGAATTTTTTTCTTTAAATTCCTGCATGTATTAAGTCTAAGAAGAAATATAAAATCAATTGCAGACAGATTTTCAACAAGAACTCAGCAAACCCTATAAAATAGGATGAAGGGCTGATTGGGAAGGTGGAAGATAAAGATCTTTTTTTGTAAAGAAAAGATGGACAAATCTCTAGGACAGTGTTTCTCAACCTTTTCACTCTTGCATAACCCTTAAAATAAATTACATGTCTCAAGGAACCACTGCGCAAAAACAAAGTTATATACCATATCTTTCTCATTTTATTTTCATCATAGTTTACATGGTAAATATCATAATCAATAACCAAGAATATATTGTATGTGTTTAGTAATATTACGTATATGAAATTAAATAAAAAGTCAAAAGTGCATTAGCTTATCTGACCTGTTCTTGGGGAACCCCAGATGAAAAATGCTACTGTAGTAGAACAATCATTTAGTAACTGGCTCAAGCCTTAGAATTTAATGGTTCAAAAATTAGAGTTTGCCATAAAGTGCATTTGAATTTGTACAGTAATAAGCTGTTAATATGCATCTTGTAAGAGATGTTTTCTATTAAATGATAAAATGGTATTACATTTCTGTTCGCTTCTAAATTCTTATGACAATAAAAAGAACAGAAAAATGTGAAAAAAAAAAGTCAGGTTTTCTTTTTTTATATTAGAGTGCACCATGAATATCCATTCTGGTACTTTTATCTTCAAATGTGCTGGGGACATAATGTTTAGCATCTAAAAAGAGATCAGCAAATCAAGTTAGCTTCTTTCCTCACACTTCTCACTAATGGAACTCTTCTGGCTTCTTGCTTTCCAATCAAATTTGATATCCAAAAATTTAAATTCAATGTCAATTGTTACTTTGTCTTCTTAATTCCTGTTTTTTTTATTGTTCTCTCTCCTTAATAATATTTAACTTTTCACTTTCTTTTACACTCAGTAATCCCTTGCATCTTAGTGGCTTTACTGCCTTTAATCTTCAAAAATTTAAATGCAATGTCAATCGTTATCCTCTTCTATTCTTTTATTGTTCTTGATCTTTAATAATGTTCTTTTTCTTATATTCTTTCGCACTCAGTAACTCCCAGTGTTTTACTAGCTTTGTTGCATTGGTTGGGGGTAAAAAGATTAAAAAAAAATCAAAAGAAACCCTTAATTGAAAACAATATATTTTGGAGAAAGATAAAAATAAAATGTTTTTTCAACTTATTTTATAGCTGAGAATAAGCAAATTATTAACAAACAAAAAAATGTCCAAATTGCATTCCTGTCCAGGTATGACGATAAACTACGTCCAACAGCAAGGCCTCTGATCAGGAGGTTTTGAGGTGGATGGATCCACCTCTTAATTGATGGTATTCCCAGGTCCACACTGACCCGGGGTGGTAGTACCTGTTAGGGTCCCAGGTATGGGCAAATAGTTAACCCCCAAACCAGGGTCAACACACTATGAAAGTGTAAAAACAGATTTTAATACCAGAAGTACTTTTTTTTAAAAAAATTATTGCCAGCAATACATTTTTGAAGAAAAAAATATTACCAAAAATAGATTTATGAAAGAAAAAAATATTACCAGCAACAAAAATTTTGTTGGCATTAAATAACCCATTGAGGTTGATATGCCATAAAACAAAACAACCAACCAACCAAATTGCATTCAAATTTTAATGATGATAGGTAAATACTATAAATATCAATTTATAAATTTCCCTTAATTACAAAAAAATCTATGTAAAATGTATGCTCTATAAAAATGTTCATAACATTAACTGAGCAGTTTGAAAATAATTAAAAATGAAACATTTAAATGATGCAAAAAGCCTATTCTTTTAACATTGAACATTTATCAAATGTAATAAATTCTCAAAATCTATAAACATTTAATAAGTTTTAATATTTAACTGTCAAGTTTCCATGACTATATAAACAAGGAATTTTTTTAAAATATTAAACATATATGTCTTACATGAAACTAATTTGAACTTTATCTAAAGGCAGCTTTGTATAATGTATCATAAAAGATTTTTAATATATTTTAAGAAATATAAAAAATGATGACTGCTTATGTTAAAAAAATATATTTTCAGTGACAGTTTTTTTTTCTTGTCTTGTATTAAGGTACACTATAAACATGGCAAATTTAAAACTAATAATTGGAATCAAACAGAGTTGGCTGCTGTGAATCATATTTTTCTAGTGCAAATTATTAAATCTGAACCTTTTAAAACTTTTTAAAATTTTCCCCATTTACAGAATTTAGTAAAGTAACTATGCATAATATTTTGTGAAAATATTTATGAATAACATTAAACAAACATTTAGAAAGGAGAGGACTGTTTCCATTAAGAGGTGTATCTATGGATGAATAATAATGGATGAATTGTAGTTTCATGTCTTACCTGAGCAAGATGAACTATAGACAGAGCTTTAGCTGAATTTATTAACCTGAAAGCCGCTCCTATTCAAAGCTAGGCCTTATCTATGCATTTTTGATAATCTTCAAGACCAAAGTAGAACATTATTTGCTATTAAGAATTAGGTATTTTGTCTGCTCTTTTCATCATTTTTAAATATTTTTTATCATAAAGCAACTAAATAACTAACCTTATTTTTACCAGGTATACAAACTGTAACTGAAATCATTCCATCCTTTTGAATGAGATTACTTACCTTAAATAAATGTTAAATGTAAGTTCTCCTATGCAATGTTTAACTGTGTAGAAGATAGGATTTGTTCAGAGGAGATTTATTTATGTTTTGGTAAAAATTGTAAGCTTTTACAGAGTTGGGTTACTGTTCCAATGTTGATTGCTTTTGGGCTTGGATTCAGTTATTACAGCTAGAAAGTTATAGTACTTTTTTTGTTTTTTGTTTTTTGCAACCTCAAGTTAACCTTCTCTTAGCTGGACTGAGCTCCAGTTGCCCTACTATTTACTCATAGCTGAAGGGAGAATCGAATTCATGCCTTTCATCTTCATACTCATATCTTTGGGGAATGTAAGCAATTTTGGCTGAAACAGTTCAGTGATTTCACTTTAGATCTGATAACAATGCCTGCAACATCTTGAAAATACACAAGAAAAAAGTGGTGAAAAATTCTTTGTCCAAACCTCTTCCCAAAATCTAGCCAAATGAGAAAACATTAGTGATTTGTTTTCAAATTCTTTCTTGGTCAGGCTGAGAATTGAATTGAAATTAGATAATTTCAGTATATTGAAAATTATTTAAGAAGTTGTTAAGATGGAAATTCGCACATTTTCATTCAAAAATATTTAGATAGTAATAAAAATACATTGTTTGCTTCCTCTTTTGTTTCTTCTTAAAGAGGAAACTGGAACACCTGAAAAACTGTTGTAGTCTTGGGATAATATTCAAAGATTAAAGATGCAACATTCAGTTGAAGAAGGCTGAAGAATATATCATTGGCCAAAATGATATATAAAAAAGACACAAAGATGAATAGTCACATGAATATTTCATAGAATGATGTACTAATTAGGCATTAAAGTTGTATATAAAAAATGATCCAAAAGTTATGTGATCACACCGGAATTGTATAAAAAACATTAATACTCATTCACTGTTAAAGGACATTAAGCTTTTAACTATTTTAAACAAAGAAAAATTCGAAAACCAAACATTCTGAATGTGTTAATCACTGCTATGAGTGACCAAAAAGTAAATTGATTAAATATAAAAAACTTCATTGGAAACTATGATTTGCCAAACCTAAATTGCACCAATGTTTTTAAGATAAAGCTTCAAATAAAAGCAATAAACTTATAGCAGTTTATTAATGAAAGAACTGTAAAGGATTATGAGAGGACTAAATAAAAGATTAAATGTCTTATATAAATATTTCAGGTGGATATTAGAGAGGGTGGAATAGTGATGAAATATGGAGAAACAGGATTACTAGTTGGATATCAAAAGATAATGAGCAAAAGTTGGGAAATCAGGTACGGATAGAAAGGTGTAAAAATAACAATGCATTAAAATGATAAACAGAGGATGACCAAAGAGAGAGGAGGCAAGAGAAAATAATTGTGTATTCCTTCATTCCATTTTTGCATAGGAAACAAAGGCAACTTTGAGTAACATGGTTGTACCTAATCTTAATTGAATTGGAAAGAACAAGGGACACAATGAAAAGATACAGACAAAAGGTGAGAAAAGCAGAGGTATGAGATAATGGACAATCTTGTGAATAATTCTAACTTGACAGTTTCAGCTAGTGAAACACTTTGTATAAGTAAATTCACCAACAAATTAAAAAGGATAGGACTTTAGATATTATGGTCAATAATCCTTTGTTCTACTTCTTGCTCATAATACCACATCTCTTCAGGACATAGGCAATCATAACTCTACAGCTTCTTTATTTTTATTTTGTGTGAATTGCCATAGCTTCATGAGAAAGTGGAGTGATTTCCTTTTGCCTTCTCCAGTTTAAAATTCTGAATTTGTGTTTTCCTTCTCTCCTGTCTGCCAACTGGATGCTAGTTTGGAAACCTCCTGTGAAGGTGAGTATCACATTGATTTTTCCTTCTCACCTAAGGCTAGAGAGACCAATCTACCCTGCTATTTAACCCATAACTGGGAAGAGGAGAGATTAATCCATGTCTTTTCCAAGGGCATTAATGTGAAAGTGAACACAGGAGACTAGCCCAGAATTTGAACACTAAACACCAATTCTAAACCTAGAAGAATCTTCAATAATCTAACATCTTGGCTTCACCCTCATCACCATTATAGCTTCCCTGTGACTTTTCTATAAATATTTTCATGGTAATTGTCCTGATGTTCTTTGATACCTCAATTTTATGACTACATGCAAATATTCTTGGGAATTGTATGAATTCATCTCTTCTCCCCACCTCACAAGCTATGGATTGAGTAGTAGGACAGAATGGGTCCTACAGTCTTGGTTGGCAACCAGTCTACTGCAGAAATAAATGGCAACCTACTGCACGAAAATCTTCTACCTAGTCAGTCATGAATTGAAAGAGACATGATCAGCCCAAAATGTATCATCTGACTGACTCGACTAGCAGCTAAATCTAATCATTTTACAGCTGAAATGGCTAGATATAACCACAAGTTTTATGATAACTATTTCTTCTCCCACACTTCTTGCTTGTGGAACTCTCTTCAGGCATCTTGCTTTTCAGACAATTTTGATCTTTAAAAATTTAAATGCAACGTCAATTTGCTATCTTCTTAATTCTTGTTCTTTTATTGTTTTCTCTCTACTTAATACCATTTTTCTTTATCACTTATTATTTCAGTAACCCCTTTGTGACTTAGTGACTTTATTGACTTGCTTGTGGTGAAATGATAAAAAAAACAAAAAGAAGCTTACACAAAGACAATGTTAACAGTAAATACTTATGTTAAATACTAAATGTAGTGATGCTATTGAGAAAACCCTTAATAAAAACTAACATCAGTGTTTTGTTTTTTCTAGTAAGTATTAGCCACTTATAAGATGGGGATATATTTCTGTGCAATGCTTTTTAAGACAGAATTTCAATCTTTGTGTCAGAAGACAGGTTACTGAAAAAGTAATTGCTATCTATTTCATTTGCACACACATCCATTAAACAGGTTTTCTAAGTCAGTCAGAGCACTCCTGTCTTTCCATCCACATTACTGTTAAATAACTAACCATTCCCCCTCACAACCTACACAGTGCTAATTCCTGGCAGGTGGGCAAACTACTGGCTTGTGAAGGCAGGAGACTGAGATGCTTAATGAAGCACATTTAGTCCAGAGAAAATCAATCTGGAAGATTGAGAGGAAAGAAATTCCTTTTCTCTCTGAGGGAATCACAACAAATCACCACAGGTTAAGCTTGCTAGGCTAAAGCATAAAGTAATAAGGATTTTACAGCAGGTTTACACATGTCAGGAAAAATTAGGCTTAAGGCAGTTTGCATAGCTCTCTTGCCCTAGAAAATATAATTTATTAATAACTAATCATGTTTTGATTCTTGATTTTAATTGAAGGAAAGATGTTAGGAAAACATATTAGTCATAGAGAGAAAATGTCCCAGTATATATTTATCATAAACAGCAAGATAGCTTCCTTTTGGCACACCTGTATTTTCTTAGCTATGTGACAAGTTTTGTGTGGAGGAGGGGCAAAATATAAAAGCCCATTATTATTTTTTATAAAGGTTATTATTGGACATTTTTGTCAGAACTTCTAAGACTATGTATTGATTTTTTTTCAGACCAGTTTTCTTCTCTTTGACAAATCAATACAGATTATATAAAATTTTCTGAATTGAATGTACTGAAAATGAACCTTTCTTTTTTGGTTGTTGCTTAATTACCTTTAGGCAAGTTCATTACAGGCCACTCTTTATTAGTGCTGTTATTGATTGACTCGTAATCATTTACTCTTGGACAGACAGAGTTATCTACATTCAGTTTTACAAGGGCATCACCAACTGAAGCACTGCATATCATGAGAATAGAAGTACTCTATGATTACAGAAGAGGCAGTTTCAGGTGTTACTTTATACATAAATTGGGAAGAGGTAAAAAAAAAAAACAAAAAAAACAAAGTGGGAATTTGTGACTTTAGAGTTGCTGGCAGGATGTTATTTGGAGCTATAATAGAAGTAGAGGAATTTTGTAGAATTCTTGAAGTTTTTTTGGGTTTTTTTTAGCTAATGATCTTAGAGAACATGGTAAGCAACAAGTAATATCATTTTTTTATAGTTGGTACTAAAAATCAAACAGTTCTTAGAGATTTAGCATATAAAAGTCCAAGTGAGAAAATATCTGACAAGTGTCTCAATAGTACATTTACTATGCTCTAAATTAAATTCTAAATCATTCTTTGTTTTATATAACTGGGGACAGAGAGACAGTGAAGCCATCAGTCAGCATGTCACTGGACTTATTAAAAAAAATAACTGAGAAGGATAATTTTGGGGACCTACTTAACACCTAAGACACTGGTAATGAGAAATGAAAAATTCAGAATCTATTCAGTGAGACCTTTGAATATATATAGCAGTTGAATCAGCCACAACATTTTCCAAGAACATTCAAAGTATACAAGGTGTGTCAGGGAATGAATCAGTCTTATTCATAAATTTCTAGAGAAACCACCAATCTTGCTGAGAAGTGTGCTTTTTAAAAATAAGGAGTGTTTCCAATGCTAGTCTATCAGACATATTCATTGAAAACAGACAGGATAAAAGGAAATAATCTAGTAGGAGAGGAAAATATGATAGAAAGATGGCAATAAATAACATTCATGTTTGTTTCAAGCAATCATGGAATGGTTAGATGATGGAGTTGCATAAATTACTGTGATAAGAACAAATAGGAAATGTTTATCAATCTAACATGTTGCACTTTTATTAAAGCTTCATCAGAGATCGAAATATGGAAATAAAAATGGAAGAAATTCTGGTATTTTTACTTTTGTGCTGTTTGATTTGCATTGGTTCATCTGCTTTCATGTGCATTCAACTTGCTACACAAACGTTAGTAAATTTATGGCATTCCAAATTCATAGAGTCTATGTGTCTCTGCAAAGTTTCAAGAATTCAATGGATTCCAAGCAGGAAAGTGTGTGTATGTGTCTAGTAGATATTATATTTGGTGGTTATTCAAATGTTGATTAATGTGTCATCTTCACTGCTTGTGCAGGTTGAACTGTTATATATATATATATATATATATATATATATATATATATATCACCTCCTACCAAATATATATATTTGGTAGAAGGTGATTCATGTTCAGTGATGATTTGAAGGAAATTTAAGAAGTTAAGTGATTTGGATGTAGGAGTTACTTTTGAGAGGAAGGACGGGATAACCTCAACATCCCCTGTGCAAAATAAGCCAGCAAGCCATTGCACTATTTTGCCTTGAATATCACCATATGGCCATAAGCCTTAAAGGAAAGACAGAACTTAAGTTTGATTTATGTCCTGTCTTTCAGAAACTAGTTAGACAAAAACACAAGAACAAAGTTAGCATTTAATAATTATATTTTGTATTACTCCATCTGCTTGTAATTCTATGTGAACAGTACCATGAAAATGGACAAGCAATTGAAGTAAATTCCTTTCTGTAAAATGCAGGTAAATGACAGTTTGATTTTGGGAATTGATGATACTTAAAAAAAAAAAGCCAAGTCTCTTCATGACATTAGTGATCAAAGCTCTTCACAGGTTCCTTTCTTTATTGTCTATGAATTGTCATGAATTCTTTCAAAAAGTAGTGAAGTAATTTTCCATTACCCTATGGTTTTGAATTCAGTTTTCTTTCTCCAAGACTGGCTGCCACTCAAAGCTTGAGAGTCAAGTTTAATCCCACTATTTAATCAAGAACAGTGTGAAGAAGCGATGGCTTAATGCCATTCCCAAGGGCAATTGTGCCAAAGTGAATACAACAAATTAGGCTTGAATTTGAACTTGTCAATTTCACTTTCTGTGCCGATGATCATTTACTCTCCTTGCACAGTAATTTATGATACTCATCACCATAGAAATGTTCAGAAATTACTGTCTTATTTGGACAGGTCATGACTTACAAACAAAAAGATCAAATGTCAGTTTCTTCCAGAGATGACCTATCTGGACTTGAGAATCAGCAAAGAAAGCATAGCTCCCATTACAGACAAAGTTCCTGCAGCTAAAGAACCCCCAACTTCAAAGAATATTACAAAGTTGAAAACCTCTCCTGAGTATTTAACACGCTCACTGTCAATCATAAGCCAACTCACCGTTGGCAATTTTTATTATAATGGCGACTACAAGTTATCTCATACTTGGCATTTTCATCTGTGGGTGCCAATAATGAGTATATTAACAGTGAGTGTGAAAATAATGTTAAGACTTCAGTTCTAACTCAAAATTTTTTTATTGCAGGAATTGGCTTTTATAAAATTGCCATTTGAAGTTAGATTTCATAATTGACCTCCAGCAGTCAATGTGTTAAATTATAATCATTACTGATGACCCAGTTCTTCAAAATTGATTCTGGTTGATGCAGATGCTTCTTCCTATGGAATAAGAGCAGTAATAGCTCATGGATAATGAAAGCAAAAAGTATGTATGTTGGTAGCTGCAGAGAGAAATTGTATCCACACTGAAAAGGAAGGACTTGTACTTACATTAACAGTAAAAAAAAAAAAAATTCATCTGAATGGCAATTTTTTTTTCTGTATATCAACCACTTCTGGAACAGTTTGCTGAAAAAAATCTATTCTTCTTTTTGCTGCCAGAGGATAATGGCTGATACTATTCCTACCCGCCTATAACTAAAAATTAGAGTACTGAGCTGGGTTCTGCAAAAGTAATACTGATTACCTTAAGATTATTAGGGTTCAGTAAATAGTTCACTTCAAATTTAATTAATTCCCTAGTAATTATAACTGAAGTACATTTGGAAACTAAATGCTGTTACAAGTTGAGTATATGAATTGTCAATGAAACACTTGGGAAAGCACATTGTGAATAATGAATTAAAACCCATATTTTAAGTGAGAACTGAATTTTGAAGATAGGATACTTTCAGGCAATTTGGATCATTATCTTTGCCAGGTACAAGATCTTCAGGATCATATAGGAATAGCAAATGGGAAGTTCTATATGCAGTGGCCAAAACTGGATGATGACATCTAAATGACATGTAAAGCTTGAGATAAGCATTCAGAATAAGAGCAGTTTTAATAAAGTTCAAATTTATTGCTCTGAATAATCAAGTGAATATATGCTGATTTTACTGATCTATTCAGGAAACATCTATTCTTGAAGTTTATGCCATGAAGTCATCTACTGTTCCAACCACAACTGAGAAATCAAGAGCAATGTTTGCTATTCATAATCTGCCTATGATATTAGGCAATGATAAGTGTTCAAATTATTTATGAACTTCAACAGTATTTCATATACATTTACAACTCCATATAATCCATCCATAAATAGCCAAGCTGAAGGCACTGTTCATGGATTCAAAGAGGCAATAAAGGTGAAAGTGAATGGAACAATTCTATATTCAACAACTGGTGCTTCTGCTAAATTGTTCAAACATAATTTATGAACATTTGATTTTAATTAAACTGAATACAAAGAGTTCAGTGAGGTCAACATGATATGAAATAAAGAAAACTCAAAATTTATATAAGGGAAGAAAGTTAACAATTATATCCTTGTATAAAATTTTAGAATAGGTAGATTTTGGATAAAAGGTAAGATAATATGACAGTTGAAGTAAAATAACACAACAGTTGATGGAAGCATAATGAAATGATGTGTGGTTCAACTTCAGAAGCATCCACTATTGTCCAAGATAATGGTGTATGATGTCACTGTTAGTTCCTGGAACACTTGAAATTTTCACTTTTTGAACTGCCTAAAGTTTTGATTCCTGCTTATTTTCTGCCATGTGATACCACTTTTATATTGGAAGCACTTGTTGTTCTTAAAGCTTACAGATTCAGTTAGTAATCACCCTCCCAGTTTGATGAATAAATGTATAGGTGCTACTAACTAATGACTGGTTGTAATGTGTTACAGATTGACTTGTTACTTGGACAAATAATATGAACTTGGATAGAGTTGTTTCTACTAAGGTGGCCATTTCTCAGATGTTACTTTAAACGTGATAATTAGGACTTGGATTAGACAAATGCAATACATTGGATTTTTTAAAAATATATTTGCCAAATGAACTGTGCAGTAAACCCTTGATTTAATCAACACTGGTAAAATGGATTCTGGATTTAACAGACTTTATCACAGAACTAAGATTAAGCTGAGAGTAGATTTGTTTTTTTTTATGAATAAACCATTTTATTTCTGCATATTAATCCTTATTATCAATTACAATTTTCTTTTCTAACAATATATCTTTTGTAATTATGCCTAAAATAAATCTTATGAAAATATGGGTGTCTATGAGATTTAAGATACAATTTTGCATCAATATATATATATAAAAATAATGATTTTTAAATAGTTAAAGGTTAAAATTTTTTTAAATACATTATCAAAAAGAAATAGATATTATATAATCTTTGTTATATAATTACATATTGCATAGTACTGCATATTGTAGTTGCATGTGTAGCAGTTATTGGTACATAAAACAGGATATAAAAAATTCAAATTTTTTTTGGCACAAATATCCTCGACAAAAGTATGAATCCATCTCTTCTTCCCCTATCTATGGGTTAATAGCAGGACAGACTAGGCTCTCTTGAGTTGGAAATCAGTTTAAAAGAAGGGCAACTGATTCAAAAGTAGTTGAAGGTGGGGCCAGCAATTGTACCTCATAAAAACCTGCTACAATAATCACTGCAATACATAGTGGGGTGAGGTGATGACCCTACACTTCACAGTGAGTTTTCAGGGTTAACATACACTGTAAATTATATTAATTTTTTTTTTTTAGGATAAAAAAGTAATAAAATAAAATGGTCTCCAAGGCTACATTCAGATTTAACAGACACCCTCTTTATTAGTCTGTTATATTGAGGGCTTACATTACTTAATTTGGTTTTGGGGTCAATCCTTACACTTCCTATTACACACAGAGAGAATTAAAACAAACAAATAAAAATTTAAGAAAATTTCTCTTAGTGGATATAGTATGTAAGATTAGAATCAACGTTAAATAATCTAGAGAAAAATAAATTAATAATCCTATACAAATAAGGATTAAGTTGTCCAAATTTATTAGAAAAAGCACCGGCATTAATTTTAAACTAATTTTTCATGTCATCTTATTTTCATTGATGTTTATTATGACTAGAATTAAACTGGAATAAGTAAGCTTCCAATGATTTGAACTCACATTCCTTGGAAACCTGTTTAACTGGGGGGGCAAAGGGAAATATCTTACCAATGAGATTATTATAAACAGTAACTAACAGAAGTCATTCAAATTTATTCATATACTTATTTTCTTCCATGCTATACTGTTTGTTTATGCCTACTAAATATAGAAGACTTGCTGCATGCTTAATGGTTAAACAGGGTGTGAGAGAAATACCTTCAACACAATGGTAAGACATTATTAGCTAAATGAAGACACTATTGCCACTAATATTTTCCTTTTATGTGGGAGGTATTTCTGCTGCACCCTGTAGAATGTAAAATTCTAAAGATTACAGTAAAAATGAAATTAAAAATAAAAATAAATATATTAAAACTGTCAAAAGTTTGAACCAAATTTTTATCCACACAACCAATAAAAACAAGATAAAATTTTAAAATTGATATATATATAAACACTAACACAATGACATATACACATGATGTCTAAACCACCAACAAAAACAACAGATAATTTAAACATTGAAACATAACCAAATTATTCCACTTCCATAAATTTTTAATGAAGCTAAATAAATAGGGAAACATGTTAAATTCATAGAGATTTTCTTGTGACATATTTAATTCTATACCAAAATAAATAACAGTTTAATGAATATTACATTTACATATGGGAAAGGTATAAAAGTTTCAAATTGTATTTAATGAAATCAGGACTAATTCAATCTCTGTAAATATTAATTTAAAGACAAGATATAAAAACTGTTGTTGATTGATTAGTTTGTTTTTTACATTTTATCAACACTTTGTGGATTATTTAAAACCCAAACATATTTGGATTGTAAGAATAATTCTTTCTTTTTTTTTGCAAGTGAATTAATAATTTTTTGAGAACAACCTTGATTTTTCCAGATACAAGTGCTAACATTTAACCCAAAGCTGGGGGAAAGGAGATTCATACCTTTCCCAATGGTATTTGTGCTTGAATGAATGCAATGAACCCAACTGGAATTCAAACTTGACTCTTCAATTTCTCACAGTGGAGACTGAATGACAATTTTTTTGGCACCAATAGTTATTGCAATCATAAGACCATTGCATTTTGTATTGAAAAACTTACTATTTAATCTAACAAAAAAATTAACTGAAGGAAGTAAGCACCTAATTTTGATTGAACAAGGCCTATACAAAGGAAGGATTTTTCACCCACAGAACCCAATGGGTAGAATATTCTTTAACACTTAAATAATTTACACAGTAGTGCCAGCCAGCAAATAACACAAAAGCTCACAAGAACACCTTTTATCAACAGTAGACAAGATGGAATAACAGATTATCCATATCTGACACGGTGCTGAAAATTTCTGGGGCCAACCAAGAAATTTTGATGTTTAATCAATTGGTCAGGCTGAGAACTTCTCAGTATGTCTTAAAATAAAAAATCTGAGAGTAAAATAATAAGGTTTAATTTTTATTCAAAATGTTAATGCAAGATTTAATTACCCATCTGTAAAAATAAAATTGTAATATTGCTGTAATGGTGGCATATGGTAAATAATTTGGTACCTTCGCTGTAAACACAGTTTAATGTAATGTTTCATTCTTAAAATCATTTACCTAAAAAAAAAAAAAACTATTTACTATCCCATGCTTCAGTAATACAAGTTTTATAATTACAGCCTCTGTCAGGAGTTGACAATAAAAAACTTTGTCAATTGCACAGTATAGTAGGGTCATTTGGGGACCATCTGTGAGAAAAAGAGCACCATGACACCCTGCTAAAAATTCAGAAATGGCAAGCTGTACTACTTGGAATTCATGCAGGAGCCTCCAATAGGAACATTTCAGAGTGTCTGGGTGTCAATCTGAGGACAGTGCAGAGGATTCAAAAAGAGTTGAATGAGTCTAATGTTGATTAAGAAGGTATTTGGAATGATCATTTGTGATGGCAACATTATGCCTCCATTCATCTTTCCACAGAGCTTCAGACTCAACACAAAGGCATACATCAAGTGCCTTGAAGAGGTAGTGCTGCCTTGAGTCAAGAGGGTTGCTGCTAGAAGACCTTATGTCTGGCAACAGGACTCTACACCATGCTAAACAAGCAGGAGAACCTTGTCATGGCTGTCAGACAATTTCTGCTACTACATCACCCCTCATATCTGGCCACCTAACCAGACTGCAACCCAGATTATTATGTGTAGGCTCAGTTGAGCGAGAGACTAACAAACTCCTTGTAACGCCTTATAACTTATTGCAGCATTTAGCAACTTAAACAAAGAGACCATCCAGAAGATGTGCAGTCATCTGGAGGCTGTCGTTGAAGCCAATGTTGATTTTATTAAGAAATTTACTCTTTCATAGTTCAGGATATTTTTCTGTAATTTTGGTAAATATATCTGTTAAAATGAGATGTCAGTGTTATTTTTATTTTCATGTAATTTAGATGACAATTTATCCATCTCAGTATATATATATATATATATATATATATATAATACACACACACACACACACACACAACAGTTCAAAAGTTTTAAGCCACCTCCAGAATTAGTATGGGATGAACTTGATAGAAGAGTAAATAAAAAATGAAAAAGGGCTCTTAGAGTCATTGAAAAAAGAATGGAATCAAACTTGTACTTAGAGAAACTTTTGAAGCAAATGTCAAAAATTTGTGCTGCAGTAATCAAGGCTAAAGGAGGATATTTTGACAACAGCAAAATTTAATTATAATATGCTTCTTTTTTTTTTGTTTTGTCATAATAAAATTTCTAATAAAGAGTCATGTAGCACTTTTTTTTCTCATTTAAAGTACAAAACTACTTTTGGGGCTAATTTAAAAAAAATTGCCAGGGGTTTCCTCAAACTTTTGAACTGTATTATATGCCTGGATACACTTCAGGATGAAGTAAGTGTTGCTAAGCTCTTCTTGCAGACCATTTCTACAGGAATAAGTTCGTTTCTCAATGAGTGTCTCAGACTTGTGTTCTTGTACCAGACTAGGACAAGTTTAAAAAAAAAAAAAAAAAAAAAATACAGTCTGACAAGTGAAGTAAACAATTACAAAAAAGGGTTCGTCTACAAAACTCTGGAGTTGAGGTGCTGAATATAAGATCAATCAGCTAAGTGACAAATTTTGTATTTGTATAATTAGGATTAGATATAGATCATAGTTATTCATTGCAGATTATGTGGCATTTAGATCACAACTACTGCAAAAGATACCCAACGTTGCCACATGTGTGCAAGACAATGTAAGACTAAAATGCCACATCTGTACTGCCCAACTGCCTATATTTGAGGATGTATCAAGAAATAACGTTGCTCAAAATCGAGTTACAACCATCATTATATAAAAATTGTGCTCTTCAACAGCCAGATCGTTTAAAATTTATTATATTTATCAGAGAAGTGTACTCAATATCTGAGATTAAGCACATTTGTAAATATAGACAGTATGGACATAGAAATTAACACTGCATGGCTACTGTCAGTTTCATACCTCAAGTGATCTTCAGGCCATTATACACACGCACAAGAAAGCGGGAGAGCTGCACGCAGAGAACTAGTGCCTGTCTGTTAGATAACTCAGAGGCAGGTGCTGTTTTTAGAGACCCATAAAGCTTTCTCTCTGTATCTTTTTACACATAGGTACTTAACGTTAAGACAACGCATCAAGGAAAATAAGTAGAAAACTAGAGAATATAAGAAATGAAAGGTTTCATCGCACAAAACGTGATGAGAATGAATAATAATAGAATAAACGAGAAAGAAATCAAAAAGGATTTTTTTTTTTTTTTAACTTCTGAAAAATCCGAGAAAGAAAATCGGCCGCCGACGACGACGAAGATGATGATAAAGGTGACGCATTTATTGTGTAAACAAAACAGTTCATCATGTCAGGTTTGTGTTGTGCTAAAAGAGAAAAAAAACGAACCAGCAGTATGTAAACCGTGTTAACA
This sequence comes from Acanthosepion pharaonis, assembly GCA_903632075.3. Taxonomy (NCBI): domain Eukaryota; kingdom Metazoa; phylum Mollusca; class Cephalopoda; order Sepiida; family Sepiidae; genus Acanthosepion; species Acanthosepion pharaonis. The sequence goes on from CAHIKZ030000175.1 coordinate 143,134, forward strand.
CTACTTACTAGACAGAAAAAAAAAACAAAAAACAAAAAAAAACGATGGACAGTTTGCTTTTTTAACGTAATTTAAATTTTTAGTTCTCTTCAAAACCCTTTTTATGTGTAGGTGTGTATTATTGTACAAAATAAAGTAAGTCATTAAAATGCCGAGACGTTGATAAGCTGGGGGGATTGACCCTGACACTTGAAAAAAAAAAGTTTATTTTGTTTTTTTAGTGAAATGAGAGGTAAATTGTGAATTTTAAAAAGAATCAATTTACATTTCATATATGAATAAATTCATACAATTCTTACCAAAAAAAAACAAAACAAAAAACAAAAAAAACGCAATAGGGATTGATGGGGGGTATCATTTTTTTTTTTTTTTTTTGTTATGCAACTTTATAAGGCAAAAGATTAAAAAAAAGTTTCCTTCACCCATTCAACATACACATGTGCTTTATTAAAAATTAAAATAGTAATTATAATTCATGCATGGCATCGACCTACCTCCAAATTTTTGTATCCTGATGGTCTCTAGACTCTAGCTAGCTAGATATATATGGACACTTAGGAGAAGCACTGCTGGGAGCTGAGTATATAAAAGTCTCTGTGTGCTGGAGAGACTGGTGTATAAAAAGCGACAATGAAACAAGTAAAAAATGGTCTATTTTTATAGATTACAGAGTCGAAAGGACGATGATGATGATGCGAGAACAGGGAATCTTTCTTCTCACCTTTCTCTTTCTACTTTGGTAAATAAACAAAGATGAAATCATTTCCCCTCACAGCCAATCCAGGTTGTTAATGAAAAGTGGAGAAGGGGATTCAGACTTGAGTCTACCAGGGAGGGTGGGAGTTAAAATTAGGAGAGGAAGAAGAAGAAGAAAAAACTCAGCGGGTGATACGAAGCTTTTTTTTATGATGGGTGTACGTCAGATTAGGGTACAAACAGACAGAGTGAGAGATAACCATTTTAGTACTCACGGAATTTCTTGATTACCCTAAGGCTGATAAGATTTCAAAAACAAAAAGAGATATGAAGAAGAATAACACATGGGACATTACTGTTTTTGTTTTTAAGAGTATAAAGCGAATTTTGTCGCTACTGCAATTCATTTTTAGTAAGAAAGTACTAAATTACTTATACTAGTTAGGAAGCCAATAATAAGCACGATGTTAGAGAAATGTAAATTAGCATTTTAATTAGGAAATAAATAAAATAAAAATAACGTGACTTGTAAAACATAATTCTAACAAAATCTATGCTTCAGTTGTTCTGTAAGTAAAAAAAAATACTAATTCAGAATTTATTTTAAAGACTAAAAATCATTTTTAAGTGTTTTGTATAAATTCACATAATCTTCTCAAGAAAGATTTTGCAAGTGAATGAAAGAAAAAGTTTTGTTTGATTTCTGAATAAGATCAAAAATAAATGAAATAATAAAAAAACATTTTTATTTAAAAAAAAAAATAAAGATAAAAAAAATAAATGGATAAATAAAAAAAAAAAAAAAAAAAAAAATTAAAAAACAGAATGAAGACGTTCCAGAAAGAGCTTTTTGTGTTTAAATTAGTGTTCCATGAATGAAAAAATGAATCAATTTAATATTTTTTCAAATCTAGTGTCGGGTAGATCATTCTTGCTTAGAAAATATAATTTATTTTTCTGGAGTTAACTTTCATTTAACATGTTTTTTTTTAATCAACGGAAAACAAAAAAACGTTTTTTTTTAAGTCTTTAAAAATTTAATTTAGTCTGGTACAAGGCGACATGTGAGACACCCAGTCAGGATGATCGAACTTCTTACTCTAGTCTACACTAGTGTCGTACTCGTAAGTAAGTCTGCGTTGTAGACTAGTTTACTAACCTCACCGCAACACAGCGAGACCCAACTCAAAGTTCTAATTTAAAACACAGTTGAGCAAACAAAACTCATAAGTATGGACTGGAGTCAGATAAATAAAAAATAACTCCGTGATGCTCACTTGGAAGTTCATATGAACGATTCTTCAAAAAAAAAACAAAAAAAAAAACAAACTAAGAATTAAAATTAAAACACGTAACACACATATTATAAAAATAAATAAATGTGTTGTACGTGATATATAATTTTAGCTAAACACACATACACGTGCGTGAGTAATAGAGGAAGAAGGCGGAAGAAAGAAGGTTTTATCATGAATGTATCCACACACACACAAATAGTTCAAAGTATCGAATCTAATAATAGAATAGTCGTAGGATCTCAGGAGTCATTCTTTGTTCGCTCAATAATTTAAAAAGTAAAGAAGAAAAAAAGAAGCAAGGGACTCGTATGAGGATGTCCCACTGTTTAAAAATAAAACACTTGGTGGGATTGTGTGGTTAGTAAATATATCACTATTAACGGGTTAATTATACAATATTGTGAGAACTAGCTGCTTTATCTTGAAAGAGAAAAGGAAGCAAGAGAAAGAATGGACCGGTTTAAAAATATCATAATAAATAAAACCACGTTGTCTTGAGAGATAATTCAAGAATAATTCAAGAGATAAAAATTGCTTCGTTCAACCTGATCAACAATGAACATAAATTTCTTGTTTTTGTTGAGGAGCTTTAAATTTCTTATCCTTCCACTTTTAATTAAGAATTATGATGATTCTTTAATTTTGTTGGTGAAGCAATTGAAAAGAAAACTACGGGAAATGATAATTAAAGAAAGAAAGGCATTTAAAAAAGTAAAAAATAAATATTCATTTTTGTAAAGGTGAGAATTGTAATGTAATTTCTGTTTATAAACTAGTTCCAAAACATTCACTAATTTCAGTTTACGGACTTTCTCTACAACAACCGTTTTTTTATTTTTTTATTTTTTTTTATTTATTTTTAAAAACTCACAACACAATGTTTGCAAATAAGCAAGGGTTTGTCTTTTCTTTTTAGTTAAAAAGCACTTTCAAAACTACCAGTTAAAATTTGACATACCAAATAAATAAATAAAAAATAACGGCTTGAATTTATTTTTAGAAAATAAAAAAAATCATCAATCTTTTATTGACGGTTTTTAATTTCACTGACTGAAATCTGTGTTATGTTGGTGAGATTCATTATGTCATATGTTATCTTCTCTTTCACAATTAGACATTATTATTGTAACATCACATTATTATTGTGACATGAATATTATTATCACATCATTATTGTGACATAAAAAATCCACTGAATAATTTTAGCATTGACTTTTTAAATGTTAAACATACTTTACGAAAAAAAACTTACTTTTTTTAATTATTGAATTTTATGTCTCCAACGACATGTTGTAGAGGGCTATAATTTAAAAAGTTTATGGACAGCTAAAAATTTGAGGAATTGATTAAAAACAGAAAAACCCTTTGTCAAACATTTCAGCAGCATCTGCCGCTAATAACAGAAATTGTTATTTTTATCTATTTTTAAAATTCGTTGGAAAGAAAATGAATTCAAATTAAAAAAGAAAATACTTCACAAAAAAAGGGAGAAACACCCCCCTAAAATTTTAAATTTTTGGTGAAAAAACTAAAAGCTTTTTAAACATTTTTTCGGCGATGACAAAATAAACGAAATAAAAATAAAATATTTTATGAGCTTCATTTATTTTAAGTTACAAAGATAAATCAGAAAGCAGTTTTTTTTTTATGGAAAGTTTTGAACAAAGAAAATTAAAAAAAAATCAATGAATAAAAAAATATCTTTAAGCACATTTTTTTTAGTACTTATATTTTTAGAGGGTATTTTTTTTAATTTTCTGTTTGTCTTGTATCCTCATAATTATTTTTTTTTATCAATATAACAAGAAAAAGGCAATCTCAAAGATACCCACCGACCCGATCAGAGGAAGGACCTAGGAAATTTGATTTATTTACTTACGGAAATATAACATTTCATTTTTGTAATGTGCAGTTATTTATTACACAAGAAATCTAACTATTTAAAAAATAGTCTTCAATTTAAAAACTGCAAGTAACTTTTTTACTATCAAAAGAAAAGTTAAGAGATTCCCGAATAAAGTTAATTTAAAAAATGAATTAAAACAGCACTTTTCAAAACATGATACAAAGTAGAGATTAAAAAACTAGGTAAGACTTCGTGGGTATTCCTTAAGTTAACTCCGTCAATGGATTAAAAAAAAACTGTTGTCGGGTTTCTGAATGGAAAAATAAATAAACTCTCCTTTTACAGTGTTTAAGTTTATTTATTGTTTTAATAATTTTCTTTGAGGAAAATAAAATGAAAAGTAAAATAATTGCTAATTAATTTTCTAGCACGTTTTTCTTTAACGTCAACGGCCAACGAAAATTGATGTTTTTTTTTAAGAAAACACACCGAAAACATGTTGATCGAAAATGAAAAAGTAAAAACTAATAAAAAAAGTAGAATATAAAAATAAAATATAGACAGTTTTCTTTATATCTTGATTCTCCACGACAAACAAGAAGTCCGATTTGAGAAGACACCTAAACAACTAGAGACAAACGAAAACAAATGAGAATTCAAGTCTGACGAAGCCCGCAGGTAGTCGAAACGTTAATAATAGCACAAGAAGCACTCGCAGACCTCATGAAATTCTGCTACTGTGTGTACGCGCTAATAATAAATACGTCTTGCTATAATTGTTCAGTTACTATAGGGAAAATATTATAGATAAAAATTAAGATACGTGGGCTATGAAAGAAAGGGAATAAAAAAACTACAACAAAAGGAAATAAAATCGACAATTTTTTTAAATGTGCAAGAAGAGCATCATATCAAGCTCCTTGACAATAATAGTACCAACGAGGCATGATTGACCCACTTTATAATTATGGATGAGCTCTAGGACTATAAAAAAAAAAACTTTCACCACCTCACGCAAATACATAATCTTTCTTTGTTGTATAATTAATCCGTTTAATTTTAATAAAGGTTCTAAATAAAATTACATAGAAATGCAAAGCTTTCTTATTTATGTGCAAGTAATTTTTCCACAACAAACCAAGACATCGATAGTCATTCGTGGTTCATTGTTCAAAATAAACTATTTTTTTCTTATTTTTTTCTAAATTACTACTTCGCATTATATTTTAAATGAGTGTGTTCTATTTCTCAGAAGAAAATATTGAGGAAAGAAATAACGAAAACAGTTATAATCTATATTTACTAATAAAACAATTACTTTTAAAATTAAAAACAGCAGTTTTCTTTATAAACATGATGAAGTAACGATTTGATTGCAGTGTTTATTACGTATGCAAGTCGGTCTCCCATAGAGTGAGAATGAAAATCGTTAAATAAGCTACTGTTCTTGAGACTGATTAAAAATTAAAATTCAAGGTTTGTTATCAATTTTATTTATTTTACCCTAAAATTTACAAGAAAAAAACTTATTTACTATCACTGAAACAAATAACAGAAAAAGAAAGAGCTTTAGGTTTTAAAGTAAACGTTAGAATTAGTCCGTAAGAATTAATAATAATAATATGGACAAAAACTTTCCAACGTAAAAAAAAGGTTACCAAATCGAACTTACTTATTCTTTGTGAATCAAACAATAAAAGGATTAAGAAAAAGGAACGTTTTTAAAATGAAAACAAGTTAAAAAATATATAGGCAAGAGATTTTAAAAATATTCCAGCAGTGTTTTTTTTTTTTTTTTTTTTTTTATAAACAAAGCATCAAAACATTTGTTTGGTCATTTTTCTCATAAAAATATAAATATAATTTTCTTTTTTTTTTTATTTCTTTAACAAATCAATATCAGTGCCGTTAAAAGTTTTAAGGTGTTTTTGCAATATAATCAACAAGACAACTGACCACGTTCTCTTGAACCAAAATATAGCGATTGCAAAAAAAATGCATGCATAGAATTTTTTTGTTTCTTTTCTTTTTTAAACGGAACCAAAACAAAAATATTAAACTTTAAGTACCAAAGAAATTCAAAGAAAAAAATTATTCCAAAATACACATCCACCCATATAAATATTGCAAGCACCAAAGGAATAAATGGTTTAAATAAATACTTACTTATTTATTGGTAAAGAAAGAACACAGACTTCCTCTTTCTTTCCTTGTTGGTATTTTTCGCAAAGCCTCCAAGATGGAAAATCAACGAACGGGAAATATTTTAGAAAATAAATAATAAATATTTGTTGTATATTGTTTTATGTTCTGAGAGAAACATGTGTTTAAATAAATAAATAGGACCCACTTCAGTTGACCAAATAAATAATTATTGACTTCAGTTTACACTTTTTTTTTTTTTTTTTCAAACAAGAGTCAGATGTGGGGAGGGATGGAAATGAAGATTTTTTTTTCGTATCACCAACTTTTTTTTTGTTTTGTTGAGTTTGCTTTTTTAAATAGATCTATTTTTTGGTTCTTTTCATTGATTGACTATTCTAAAATTAAAAGGTATGAAAGAGGACTTATTCATTCATTGGGGAAGATGTAGTATTCGTTTTCTTTTTAGTTGTGTGTGAGGAATGTGGTCGATTTTGTTTAGCTTTTCTGCCCATTGCATGTGTCTTGCTAAACTTGTTCGGGCGATATGGCAAACGGTAGAGAGGGAGAAAAAGAGAAGAGCGAGTCTTTTAGCAGACGGTTGGAATATTATTATTAACAATATTATTAATAATAATAACAACAACAATAGAAATGATGACAGGTGATGATGATGCTGATGTAGAAGAAGCAAACAAGAAGCGGATAAAAGCAGCAGCAGCAGCCGTGAGAAAGGCAGCATGGGTGGTTGCAAACGGGGAATCACGCACAGGCGCGCGCGGGCACGAATTACGAAACTTATTCATTCAAACATATATTGGGCAAAACAATACAATATATATATATATATATATATATATATATATATATATATATATATATATATATATATATATATATATATATATGGGTATATATACATATATTCAATTAATCCTTGCAATAAGTTCATAATTAAAAAATACATCTGATGAGAGATTTCAGAATTCTGATCTAAGGAAAAAAAATTAATGATAGTTTAGGTTTCATTTAACAATTTGCTGAAAAGTAGTTTGATCAACTTCCAAAAGAGATTAAAATATTTTTATTATAAATTAGTAAGAGAGAAAACAAAATGTATATCAACTTTGTCAAAGTACTGATACTAAAGAAATCAAGGACTTTTCAAAAATTTTAATTTGAGAAGTAATCTGCTCAGTAGGTCTAGCATACACATAAACTCCATGCGGGTACCTTTAATTAAAGAGCAATGCATATTGGACCAAAAATTCAAAACTTCCATCATCTAATTATGCTATAGATAGTGAAAAGACAGTGAAAGAATTAAACCTTATGAGCCAGAATGATAAATAGGTACAACATTAAAAAAAATAATTATTAACTACCCTTGACTCAGTAATAATTTTGTGCTCACCAAAGAGTACAAAAATACATTATGTGATAGTCTGTCAAGAAGTGTAAAATCTAACCTCCCAAGCAGTTGGAGCCAACTAATTGGAGAAACAGCACATGTATTGCCAGACCTCCAATTTTTCTTACTTAATGTGGCTGAGGCAAAGTCACTGATACCAGGTACAAACATGCCAACTCACAAGCAAGACCATAATACATTTCCTTTTTATGTCTCTTTTAATATGTATTCAGGTTGCTTCATGAACAAACTATTGCATCCTAATTCAGTCTGAATCTCGATTTCTTTTTGAAGCAGTTGTAACAAATTTTATATTAAGTTTAAATAATTCTGATAAAACAAACTACATGATACTACCACCAACTCAATAATGGTTACAATTGAAAGTAATTTATCAAAATCCTGATTTCTGTAAATAATTATCTAAAGTGTTTTCTCTCAAATTTTATATATTTGTTGTAATTTACTTTTAATGTACATAAGGTGACTCTCTCTCTCTCTCCCTCTCTTCCCCATATATATATATATATATATATATATATATATATATATATTAGTCACAAAGGTCAGCTATGACTAAAGTTTCATATGCATTAGACGTGTAATCATCAGGCAGCTGGGGATGGCCTCTGATGTCATGGGCATTTATTCCCCCTTGACTAATCCAAGATTTTATACTATGGGAGACTGGTATAAATACACAGTGTATATACTAACTAAAATCATTAAAAGGGCTATATGAATTTAAATGCACCACTAGATTGGCAGTTAGATCTCATCATTTTACAGTTTAAATTGCTATATATAACCATAAATTCTCTGCTAACAATTTCTTCTCCCACACTTCTCACTTGTGGAACTCTCTTCTGGCTTCTTGCTTTCCAATCAATATTGATCTTCAAAAAGAAAAAAAGGAAGCTATGTTATGGCAGTGGGAAAGGGACTGAAGCCAAAATGTCAGATCAGGACCAAGAACATTGCAGATTCTTTTTTGGATTTTATCAAGAATCTCTAAATATATAGCCGGAGCCCCAGACCAGATATTCAAAGCAAGGACGATTGGTATACTAAAAACTATGTAAGATAGATTCTAGCACGACAGAGTGAACCAACTTTCTTAGCTGCAGACTTAGCAATTGATTCAATATACTCTTTCCACATCATGTCAACTGAAAACATTAATCCAACATAAAATAAGATGCAATAAAACATAAAATAAGATGCAATTAAACTTGAATAACCCCTCCCCAAACAAATACATACAGATAGAAAGGGAGAAAGTGAGAGAGTTTAACTTGAGCTCAAATCTCAAACATATACTGATAGATTTCTTTTAATTTAAGAAAACTTATCCTAAGTATCAGGTATAAATTTTGTAATTTGATATTATTTGGATATATTTAAAGAAAATATCAGTGGCAAAGGTAACTTTGAAATCCATGCAAGCCATCCATGGTAGCCATTAATGACTATGAGAGAAAATAATCAATAAATAAGGATTTATTTGAAACTTGTTTTTTTGTAAATGAATTCAATTTTTCATTTCCTTATGGAAAATTCATGGATCACTTTTTTGGATAAAGTATCAGCATCATGTCCTACCTTTAAATTCTTCAAAAAAAAGAAGATAATCAGTATAACCATAACTCCTCAAATTTCTTTCACTCGTGCTTTCCATGTTCTTTGTACCCAAGCATAGAACCAGTGTGGGAGTGGCATGCAGAATCAGGGGTCTACTCTACGACATAAATACTTGTTCACAATTTATCCTAAGAAATGAAGGAATGAAAAATTTCAAAATACTGTAATTCCCCATGTATAATACACATTTTTTTTTCTAAAAAATAATAAGCAAAATTAGGGGTACATATTATGCATAGCTACAAAAAATCTTCTGTTGCCAAATGACTACTCAGCCCAAACATACAACAATTTGGACTAACATTTGGCAATTGCAACCCCATAATAATGTCAAATACAATCACATGTACCTAACAATACTTACAAATGTAAAATAAAATAAGAATTATCATAAAACTAAATTAGAATTATATTATTCTATGTTTAAAACCATTTTCTTTTTATTAAGAGTAGGAAATGCTAGGTGTAATTAAATTGGTGAGGTACAATTTATAGGTTTTGATTACCAAACAAGGGGTGCGTATTATGCGCGAGTGGAAGCATTTTCCCACAGTTTCAGTTCAATTTTTGGGGGTGCATATTATGGATGAAGGCATATTATATATAGGGAATTATGGTAATTATCATGAGTGCAAGGATGAAAGTAAAAATTATCAATAATTAATTTCTTATTACAGAAGAATTATCCAATCCAAGGTATACAGTCCCTTCACCACTGGAAAAATGTATTTTCCAAAAGTGATAATAATAGAAGCAAAAAGTGAAATATGATTCATATCTAAATTCTAAAAATCTACAGATGCAAAAGGAAATTATCTCCCTTTGGTTGAGATAAAGTCACATGAGTCACATGATGGCCATTTTATAAAGTGGCAAAAGTGGTTGGTCCTACAGTTAGTCAATCAACCTTGCCTAGCCTGGATGAAGGCTAAATCTGACTCTCTTGACCCATTTGAATCTAGAATCTTAAATATGGCTTTGCCAGAAACACAGAAGAATCTCCATCAGCTCCAGTTACTATATATATATATATATATATATATATATATATATATATATATATATATATATATACAATACAAAATATGGTTTTAAAGTATGCTATTTTTATGAGTTAAAGTGCTCAATATCAAAGATAGAGTGTATGTAAATATAAAAGTGGACATTGAAGTCAACTTGGCCTGAAGATTGTGCTTAAGTATGAAACAGACTGTTGCCACTACATGCTGACTTTAATGTCTACTTTTATATGCATATATATATATATATATATATATATATATATATATATATATATATATATATATATAGTTTTCTAAAAAACCTTTACTAGTATTTCTCAAATGGAAGGTTCAGGCCTATAGACTTAATACAGGCTGTTTAATAAATAATGATAGGGCATCAATTTAAAATATACAAAGTATCTATTATAATAATGTTTGAAACAATAAAAATGTCAGATTAAAAATAAATGTATTAATTCTATAGAAATGTGTGTGTGTGTGTGTGTGTGTATTCAAGCAAGTTTTATTAAAAATGTTTGACAATGTCTGTTTAATGTTTTGTTACATTTTTTCCAGTTTTCACATGTGGATCAAATTTATGCAGAAACTGTCCAAGATTCATACTTTTTTTCAAATTCAAGTGCACAGTCACACACTATATATATATATATATATATATATATAAAGGATGGGGGTATTATTTTTTTAAGCAATTAATGGATTTTTAATCCAAACATTATTTCTTATTACTATAAATGTTACATTTAGTGGGTACATATGTTTGAGTAGACGAGCATATTTTTTAAATTTATGTCTACTTGACTATGATTTTTGATTCCCAGACTGGGAGACATTAAATTCATTGTTTGAAAAGCAGCTATGTCTACTCAAACTTCTACTAACAATGTATTAATTTAATATACTAATACTCAAACATCTACTAACAATGTACTAATTTAACATATTAATACTCTAACATGTACTAACAAAATACATTTATAGTAACTAGCCAAATCCCCATCTTATAAACATTTCCCTTAATAAAAATTTAAAAAATAATTCAGCAGACAATGTTATTTTATTTATATGGTAACTGGATTTATGGCAATTGCCTTTATGTGTTTACATCGTTCAATACTGTGTCTCTGAAAAATGGGGCTTTTATCATGGTTTCCTTTCGGTTGAGATCAAATTTTAGTCTCTGGCCTTGGATAAACTGCATTTTATCTCTCAATTGTGTCGCTGTCTTTGGACAGATCACAATTCAGTTGTATCTTTGCCTGTGGACAGAGTGAAACTGAAAAATTATTGTGAGGTACCCAGTGACAGTATCTTTCTCACTGCACTAAATTGTGGAGATGGGTAGTAATACCAATGACAGTACAACCATTTCTTCAGTAACCTAATTATTTTATATTCAATACAAAACAAAAATCTTATAAAAGATTCCAAAATAGAAAAACAGCCCCTCCTGACAAATACAAGGAATAAAAAAATATATTATCCTAACAACTAACTCTATCACATCTACAATTGGAAAGAATCTATTTAAATTTAACATAAAATTTGTTACTACTACATCTAAAGCAATAAAAGACTTAGCTTATTGTTTTGTTTAGTATTGACTAAAATCTGAGGCGGAATTTACTGAATCACCTGTAATAATTATCACAAAAAAAACATAGGAAAAACCTCAAGGAATCTAAATAAAAGATTATATGAACACAAAAGGGATATTTTACAAAACAATACATCAAATGCTTTTGGTTGTCCACAGTAATGAGACTGACCACAATTTTAACATAAAAATTGTTGCTCTGATCAAAGGAGACAACAATTCACTACAATAAAAAAAGTTTAATTGCAAGGTCATCTACAGTAAATTTATGCCCTGGCTCTTACACCATTCTACGATTCCTAGCAGAACTTCTGTTATCACAATATGGTATATCTACTAACAAAAGTGATGGACAGAAAAAGAAAAAAAATCTCAATAAAATCAGCTAGATTAAAGTTAAAAGAAAAAAATTTGAATTCCCAGCAGCCCTCAATTGTGCACATACGTAGTTACAGTAGCATAACAAATTTAGTCTGATGAAGTACAAAAGCATGAAACGCATCACAAGAAAACTTTTTCACTTTGTCATACATTTTCCCTATATATATATATATACATATATTAGTGTGTTTCCCCCTCTTTTTTGCTCTTCAATATCGTTTATATTCTTTTAGCTAATCCAACGATTGTCTCCTGATGAGATGTTGGCTGAAAGGGCCCTAGAGACTTTTTAAAATTAAAATCAATGCATTCCTTGTTTTTAAAACTATATATATATATATATATATATATATATATATATATATATATATATATATGATTTCTTTTTAAATATATTCCATACAGATATGTGTATTTTTTATGTATGTAAAAAGGAAGGAGAAAAAACATTCAGCATGCAATTCCAGAATGCTAAACTCATTTGAATAATAGATATGTTTTTGTGTGTGTGTGTGTGTGTTAGTGTATGTGGTTGTTATTTCGAAAGAAAATCCAGTCTGATTTCAACTTAATATTGTGTTATATCTGCACATTCCCCAGTTTTCTCAAGTTTCAAACTTCACATTGGAAAGACACACACATGCAGACACACATATAAAAACATAAAATGAGCAAGATTTCAGTCATGAGACCCGAAAATACTAAATTCAGATCTAATTGAATTATCAGACATATTAAATGGTTTAGAATTCAGTTTGGATGCTACAGGAATATGTTGACTTGCCAAAGTCCCATCTATCTTTCCTAAGTAACACAGTCTTGATGAAAAAGTGCTTATTCAAAGAAACATGGGTGGCATTTGTATCTTATAGAAATGATTGCACACACAAACACATACACACAAACACACACACACACACATATATTTATTACTTCAAATGTTATTTTTAGTGGATAGTGGATACTTATATTTGAGTAGACACTATGATTTTAAACAGTGCTTCTTTCATCTCCCAGCCTGTATAATCAAGAAAACTTAATAAAGAAAATGTGCCCTCCAGCAGAATTCAAATATGCATCTCTCTCATAAGAGAAACCATCATCTGATCTAGTGTGCTTTGACTGCTTGGCTATGGACTGTTTCACAGTCAAGCAAGATTCTCTTTGTCTAAAAACACCTTCACTCATTCAGATTTTCATGAAATGACATATCTCCTCAGAAAACATTTTCTTGAGTACACAGGCCAGGAGATGAAATAAACTGTTTAAAAAACAAAGCATTGACTCAAATATGAGTAGCTGCTAAAAATAATGTCTGAAATAATAAAGATATTATTTACATTATTTACATTGTTCAGACTGTTGTCCACATTGTATTGCCATATTCATGATGTTGCAGCCGTCTTCTTCAGGTGATTGGAATTTTGAACTGAACCCTTTATTTCATCCACCAGAATAGATTGTCCTAGTTCCACGTGTCATGCCGCTTCCAGATGTCTCAGTTATCTCCCTTTAACTCAGCTCAAGGACACATGGCTCAGTGAATAAAAATATTGGTTGGATTCAGTGACTTGACCCAAAGAGTTGTGAATTCAATACCTGGCTACTTCAGTGGTGAACAAAAACATGGAAATAGAAATGGCACATGGAAATAGAACAATCTACTCTAGTGGATGAAATAAAAAGTTTAGTTTGAAATTTCAATCACTTGAAGAAGGCCAGAGCATACAATGGCCAAAATGTTGGGAATATGGAAATAAAAATGAAGACAACAGTCCAAATAATGTAAATAATTACAATACCTCTTCTCAGAAATATAGACAAATAAAAATATTTCAGATTAAAAAATAAATTCATTATTTCATTAAAAATTGCTTTGTTTATATCTCAAATATGAAACTGGGCAGATATGTCATTTCAAGAAAAGCAGAATAAGTGAATATGCTGTAAGGCAAATAGAATCTTGATTTTTCTTTTTGAACTTATTACATGTCTGTCCCCATGCTGGACATTTCTCTCTTTTTGATTTATGTTTATAGTTGCAATATCTGCATTTTATCATTGTTCTTTTTATCACCTGTGCATATAAGCTCAAGTTGGTTTTCATTTGTATTAAATTTTTTCAGTTAACTCCCCTTGTTGTATGAAGCTAATACAAGCTTCTAAAGTCATTTGGTTTGTCTGTAACTGCTCTAATATTTTTACTCTTTGAGAAGTGTTGTACAGTTCTTCTACTAATCAGAGTTGAATTAATTCTTCCTCTGTGCTTATTCCTTGTTGTCCTAGTTCATGAAATTCACAATATCTGCTGTTATCTCTTAATCTTCTTAGATATTTCCTTATGGGCTCCCTAAATTCTTGCTTCAATGCTAAGAATTTGGTTTGTTCGGCTATGACCAATCTTTTCTTTGGTTGAATATTTCTTGAATATGACTTCCTTAAATGTCAAGTTTTCAATTTCAGCTGGGTAAGTCATTAACAAAATCTGCCTAATGGCTTTGCATCCTGCAATGGCCAAAAATAAATCTGTGATTTCTTTCTGTCCTTCAGGTGTTTGGTCATTCCTTAACTTCTTTATTCTGGCATGGGCCTCAAAGAATTTTATTCAAATCCTTACATTATCAGGTTCTTCCGTGTTCAACAGAGCTTTGTCAGGTAACACCATTTTGTTATGATGATCAAACTTAGTAGCCATGAACATTCTACATACACTGACTCAATGTTGCCCATGAGCTATAGTTACAGCTCTCTTTATGCTAATTACCTATTAACTAAACCAATCCCATTACACACTCAAAGAAAAAATAAGCAAACAATCTAGAATTTCCACCCAATAGCACCCACTCCCACCTCAAGAAAGAAAGTAAAAATTGGTGCTGAAAGGACATAAAAACCCATCAAATGGATATTTTCAGCAGTTGGACGATATCTTGGCCTGGGTTCACAGACTTCGTCGGAAAGCGAACTCCCATCTCCAAGAGACAGCTTGCCAAATGCTGTCACCCAAGTAAATCACTATTCATCCTCCCACTCCTTCCGTACACCTCAGTGGACACCTTTTACAACTCCACTTATCTCCTTTTTCAATGAGAGACATCATTTGTCATTTGTTGTATTTTATGTTGATACAATCTTTTATTTCTTTAAACCTTCATTGTTTCTTCTTTGCTCTCACATCATACGCTTAATATAACACCAAGTAGTCAGAGCACACTTGCAATGAGCCACATTCCAGGCAGCCCTGCTTAGCTTTTAATTCACAAAATGAAGAACTTTTCTGCATCATTGACACAAATGTAAATATGTTTATGACTATGTGATAAAATAGGTTTTTAGTATCTGAAAACTTATTCTATCCAATGGTTTTGTTACAGTTGTATCAGTTTCCACGGAAATAAATAGGAGGCCTTATTTTTGGAGCATCTCTTAAGTGTTTGTAAATATACACACAAATCTAAATATATATGAATTATAAAGAAAGAAAGCAAGCAAGAAAGAAAAAAATTAGTAAAAAAAAAAGCAGGAAAAATATGAAAGTAGCAGAAAAAGAAAGAAAGAAAGAAAGAAAGAAAGAAAGAAAGAAAGAAAGAAAGAAAGAAAGAAAGAAGGAAAAAGCAGGAAATGTATGAGGAAGAAAGAATAGTAAACAGGCAAGAAAGTAAATAGAAACAAAAATAGGAAATAAATAAATACATAATCTTTACCTGGAGCTTTAATCTAAACATATATTAATGAAGTGTTATTGCTGAAATACAATCTATACACAGTGTACTGTATGCATCAAATCTTAAGATTCTCATTTAACTATCAGATGTATAAAAGCATTAACATAGAAGCTACCAGTCTGACACAAGAAATAAAAACCTACCCAATACAAGCCACCAAAAACTTGAAGCTAGCAAAATTCTTGAGAGTGGCCACTTGAACCGGAGGAACTGCCTCAATGCAGACCCCACAAAGATATCCATTGTGATGCACATTAAGTTTATGTCATCATGTTTCCCAGAATGAGAAATTGGAGAGCTGGGTTTGAATTCCAGTTGGGCTTGTTACATTCAATTACATGCAAATACCCTTGGAAAAGGCATGAATCCATCTCCCCCAATTATTGTTATCTCCAAAAAATTGCTAATGCAATATTCACTTGCAAAGAAAAAAATATTCTTACAATCCAAAATAAGTTTTGGCTTTATATAACCCACAAAGGGTTGACAAGCCATAAAAAATGCAAAGCAATCAATGGACTTTAGTGTCACTGCCAACATCAAAGTGATGGATACAGTGATCAAGCTTTTAATTGAGGAATGATTGTACATGTTCCAGCAGGATTCTGCTCCCTGTCTGATGGCCCATATGACCCAGGAGAGGCTGGCCAAGAATTTTCAACCTCATGTCATCCCAACATTCTTTTGACTGGAATACCCTGGGGTATTGTCAAACAGGCAACAAAGTATCAACCTTACAATACTAATAACCTCTTGAACTCATTGTGAACATGATGGCCAATATGAATGAGAACCATCTGATCTAGACATGCAGTCACTTCCAAGGCCTTATTGAATCCATCTGTGTGGTAGTGAGTGGTTTTATTGAATAACCTGTTATTGGACATTTTCTTTGTGAGGGAAATACTTTTATATGACTGTAAAATATACTCTGTTTAACATACAATTGTTCTATTTAAGATTGCCATTTGGAATATTTAGATAGAAAAAAGGAAAAGAATTATGAAGACATCTGTCTGGGAAATATCAAGCCATTACAAATATCTCAAGAAATACTTGTGAAAGCTTGATGTAATCTTATTGTTCATGTGTGAATAGACACTCTCCTGTCAGCAGCAAAATGCCATTGAGTAAGATGTTGTACTGCATGACTGTCATATTCACAATATTGAATGTTGAAATGTTTCCATTTGTTAAAATCTAGATTTGATTCAATGCAACTTCAGGCTTTTTAAAAATTGCCATTGAAAGTAAAGAGATTTCAGACCACAGAATGTGATGAAGCATTTGATATTCTTTATGTGCCATGTCCTGTCAGGACATAGGCGATCATTGCTCTCCACAGCTTCTTGACCTTTAGAGCTCTTAATAAATTTTGTTTTTTTGTTGCCTCTCCTAAATCTTCTTGTTCTTTTATGTACCATATCCCTTCAGAACATTCGCAATCATGGCTCTCCACAATTTCCTGACCTTTGTAGCTCTTAATAAATTTTGTCTTTTTGTTATTTCTCCTAAATCTTTTTGTTCTTCTATGTACTATGTCCCTTCAGGACATTGGTGATCATGACTCTCTACAACTTCCTAACCTTTGTAGCTCTTAATAAATTTTGTCTTTTTGTTATTTCTCCTAAATCTTTTTGTTCTTCTATGTACTATGTCCCTTCAGGACATTGGTGATCATGACTCTCCACAACTTCCTAACCTTTGTAGCTCTTAATAAATTTTGTCTTTTTGTTGCCTCTCCTAAACCTTATTCAGTCATCCATTTACTCAAGCTCATTAAGTATGTTATGCATTGTTTTCCTCTTTCCCTCTTGCCTCCAATCTGCCCTGTGAGTATCAAATATTCCAAGACCTTTTTCCTCATTATGTGCCCTTGAAATTTCAACTGTCTCTTTTAGATGTTAAGTATAAATTTCCTTTTTGCTTTCATTTTCTCTAAAGGTTCATCATTGCTCAAATGTTTGATCCATGGTATCCTAAGCATCCTTCTGTCGAACCACATTTCTGTTGCTTCAAGTCTCTTCTTCATATTTGAGGAGATTGTCTAATATTCACTACCACATAGGAGGACTGATATGATATAACAGTAGTGATCCATAAAGAAGACATTGTAGACTAAGATAAGTATGCAAGATCCCTACAGGAGTATGAATGCAACTATGTCACCATTGACGTAGGTAGGCCATTTTATTTTCTTAATATTAAATAGTTGGATATTTTCAAGGCTGGCCTTATAAAGGGTTCTCTAATAACTTGGACCAATTTTAAATTTGAATTAAGTTTAAGTGTATGATGATTTTTTTCTTTTTCTTTCAGCTTTGGAAGACATTTGGGCAATATTATTTTTCACACTTAATTGCCATGACTTAAATAACATGATCCAATAGAGAAATAAGTAAATTTTTACCAATAACACTGATTTATTTGCTCCTGACTTTGATCCATCTTAATGAAACACCCTTTATATATAATCCGGCTTAATGAAACATCCTTTATATATTGTCTGAAGATGGTATTATTGGATCTCATTAAACACAGTAAATAAATATTCATCATTCATTGTGATCAGTTTTATTTAGAGTAGAAAAATATTCTTGCAATTCTTAGCACATCCTCTAGGATGAGTAATGATGAAATTTTGATTATTGAAATATTAAAATGTTTGAATTGTCACTGGCATAAGTTTAGTTGTCTTTATTTTCCATTCTTATAACATGACATTTGTAACATTTTATAAGAATGAAAAAGAAAAAGGAAAATGAAGAAATTTTCAGTATAATAGGTTAACAAAAATATTCTGCCACATTTGAAGATGAAAAAGAAATAAATGATTCTTTGATCTTAACTGATATCTTTAATCAAAATAATATTCCTCCTTAATATCCATAACATAATCCTATCTGTTTAGCAAATTGTTAATCCCTCTGGCATAATATTCTTCAGGTTTCAATGCAAAGAAACACTCAATATCAGTTTTAACCTCCCAACAACAGTTAACAAACTGTTTTCCCTCTAAGAAATGTGGCAATGATTTGAAAATATGATTGTCAGATGGAGCAAGATAAGGAGAGTAAGAAGGATGAGGCAAAACTTTCATATTTATTGTCATAATCATTTCCTGAGTGACTCAGGCAATATGTAGTCTCTCATTATCATGTAAGAGCAGCATGATTTTTTGATTAACCAATGATGCATGCTTTGTCTGTAAATTTTGGGGCAATGTTTCAAATTGATCACAATAATTTTCTGCATTAACTGTTTCATTTTGGTTTAGTACTTCATGATAGATGACACCTTTCATGTACTACCAAATGCAGAACATTACTTTTTCCAATTTTAGATCTGGTTTAGGACTGCATTCTCCTTTTTTAGTTGGTGTTAATCATCATCATTTTCATTGGATATGGTTATAGAGAATCTGCTTTTCATTGTTGGTGATGATTCCACCCGGGACAGATTCAGTAATAAGTCTAGTCTTCATTGATGAGCAGAGTGTAACTCTTCATTTAAGCTGAGAAGTAGTCAGTTGATGAAGGTTACCATTGACCAAGTTTAGATACTATTCTGAGTTCCTGAAAATATGGCTTTTATTGATCTGTTTTGCTGATTCTTGTGCAAATTTTTTCCCTAAATTATGGTTTACAGAAGCTTAATATTGATAGAATTTGGTTGTTCAGATTGAGAGGAATATTTTGAGAAAAAAAATTCCTAATAAAAATTGGTCAAACTATCCTTGGCATATCCAGACAATTAAAACTTAATTTCTATATACAGAATGAATATTTTTGGCTGCTTGCATTGATGAAGAACTCTGTTTTTAATTCATACAGTATCTGATATGAGTCTGATCTAAACTCATTTTGAAAGGATAAAATCAATATAAATTTTATACAATCTGATATTAAATAATCTGCAAAAAAAAAAACAGTGGAATGTAAAAAATAATGGTTATTTTACCATCAATCAATTATGTGCCATGCATGATACACACTTAGGCAATCATGTATCTTTTGATACATGACTAATGAGGTAGATTTTTTCCCACAGTAGATTGCCATATCTTTCTGCAGTAAACCAGTTATCATCCAAGGCTATAAAACCCGCTATTTACTCATAGCTAGGGGAAGAAGAAGAGGATTCATACCTTTCCCAAGGGTATTAACATGTAAGTGAATGTAATGGATTTGACTAGAATTCAAACTTGACTTTCCAATTCCTCAATCTGAGCCACTATCCATTACTCCACCATAAGTATTGAAAAAGTAATCTCAAAGTGATTATGCCAAAAATGCAACAGGATTATCTTCCCAAGTTGAGAGATAATCTCTGGTATATATTATCTACTACCCAGGCCCCTAGGCTCAGTTTTAGTAAGACTCACCCTGACCTTGTTCCACTGACCCACTCTTTGCTGAATAGAATTAAATAATAGTAAATCACATTAAACAACTTTTTATTGTTGTACTACAGAAAGTGTGAATCAAAAATCTGAAGGCACACAGAAAGAGTGCAAGATGCTTTTCAGAAACTGAAATAAACACTAAAGGGTTGAGAAATAACATTGAAAATGAAAGAAAAAAAATGCTAGACTGCTATGTAATGTCTGCCCCCATCCCAGTGAAAGATGGAGATTTTCATTACAAATGAAAAAAAGAAGCAACAGAGATTTAATTTCACCAATGGTTGATCAAATTACCTATTGACATTAAGTGCAAAATGAAGAAGTTTTAAGAAGAACAGGAACTCCATAGAAATTATTGATAAATAGAAAGAAACTTCTGTAAACTTTTGGGCATATAATGAGAAAAGAAAGCTTGACAAATTTACCACTCACAATGAAAATTAAAGAGATGCAGGAGAAAATCATCAAGAATTGAAATTATCATATTGTTCTTCATTTCTGATTTGCAATTATTTATCACTTATTTCTTATGTTAGTAATGACAAAGATAACATATTTTATGTATTTTGAAATGTAAATAGGAGAGTTTTATATGCTATCAAATGTGTCAATCTCTTAGTAAAAACTGCTTAATTACTAACTGGATCCTTAGAAAGAGGAATAGGAGAATATTTATAGATAATTACCAAATATTCAATAACTCAACAAAAGTTCAAGTGACTTATCTGGTTGATCGATTCAAGAGTTTTGTGTTGAAATGCTCACTGGAGCCAGCTACCAGTCAGTCAATTAGATGAGTCAATTGAACTTTTCTTGAAATTGAATATTATAGCTCAAGTTATCTATTGAGTGCTTTATGGCTTAAGTTCTGCTAGCCTTAAAAGTACATTAAATTTTTGTAATTTTCATATCATTTTTCAGTTATTGCTGTCATATATGGTCTGGTGCCCCTGCTGTACATCTTGAGGTCCTCGACAAAATCCAGAGACAAATATGCAATGTGACAGGTCCTGATCTGACATCTCCTCTACAGTCACTTTCTCACAGACATGCCATGGCTTCCCTCTGTCTCTTCTACAAGTATTTTCAGGGCAACTGTTCCAACAAGCTACTTTCGCTGGTTCCCAGACTGCACGAATTTAAGCGAGCTACTAAGCTGGCATCTCAGTCCCTCCCTTTCACTGTCGAAATGGTTAAATTTAACCACCTCTTCTCTTGTACTTCCTATCTGTGGAACTCCCTTCCCCTTGCTTGCTTCCCCAATAACTATAATCTTCAAATATTCAAGTGTAATGTCAATTGACATCTGATACCTTGACCTTGTTTCTAGTCCTTCTCTGTTTCCTTTCCCCAAATATGCCTCTACTCTTGTTCTCAATCTTCTGTAACCCCTTGCATGCTAGTGGCATGCCTGCCTTGCTTGGGATGAATTGCTTTAAAAAAAAAATAAATTGAATCCATAGAGAAATTGATTTTTGACCAACAAATATTTGATTTATAATGCATCACATATTTAATTTCTGATGTATCTTACATTTAATTTAAATCTCTTGTGTTTAATTTCTAATATTTAAAAAATGTTCTTTTACAGTGAGGTTCACCCTGTACAAGGCCTGGCAGCCACTGGCAGCATAAGAGACACAGTTTATGCAGATAGGTGGAGAAGATACTGGTTAACCCTAGACTTAAACAGGTTTAGATTGTAGTGATTAGGAAAATATCCTCTTGGGAGTCAGTTCCACAGAGTAGGGATTCTCACCAACAGAATATAGAGGGAATGAGGTTGGTTCGCTACAATGGGCTGTATATTATGCTTAATTTATGATATGTCTTGCATTTAATTTATGATGTATCTCATGCTTAATTTATGATATGTCTGATGTTTAATTAAGTATACATTTGATAATGAACTGTTTGTGACATCCAGTGTAAAATATATATAGCTGTTCTTTGTCATGATAGAGGGCTTACTTGTCACAGTGATCCCAAGAGTGAAGCTGTCTGGAGTTCCAACTCCTATAGCACCACCCATGGCAATAAGATTGAAGAGGAAGCACCAGACTGATAGTGACCAAATCCTGAAGATCCCAACGGCAGAATAGGCAAAGATTTACAAAGTCTCCATGGACAAACTGGTGGAAGAGGGCAGGGCCAGTTGGGCTGGCCTAACCAAGGTGGACCTTGACAGACCAAGCATCTGACAGCCAGATGCAACCAGGTTTGCCAAATCTAGCCTGTATGAATCCCCTTTGAGCTGCAAGAAAGGCACTTCTGGCCAAGTGTCTGTGCTTTTCCATCATGCAGAGTTGTCCACCAAAATCAAATTCACACAAAGAACCTCGTCAAATTCTCTTTGATTCCCAGCCATCTCTGCCACCAACACCAGGGGAGAGAAAGTGATTAGGGAAAGAGGATGATGTGTGGGTGCCAACAATAATAATTAAGTATATATCTCATATTTAATTTAAAAAATAAATGGTGCATTCTACTCAAATATGGGTAGCTACTAAAAATAATGTTTGAAGTGATAAAATATGTCGGATTAAAAATAAAAGAATCCATTAATTCTTTAGAAATTGTTTTGTTTACATTTCAGATATGAAACTGCAGATATGGATTTAAAAAAAATCTGAGCAAGGAAATGTTGCTTTAACCCCTTAGCATTCAACACACCCAAACCCACCCCGTCAATATCGGCTTTCAAAGTCTCACTGTTTGTGGTCATAGTCTCACTGTTTGCATAATTTCCTGAGTTATTTGCAATGATTTTCTCATATATTATGGCAGAGTACACATGAGATGGATTATGGTGGATTGAACATTGAGAGCCAATATTTACAGGTTGAGTTTGAGTAGATTGAAATCTAAAGGGTTAAGGCAAATAGAAGCTTGCTTGGCTGTGAGGCTCTTCATAGCTGATCAGATGATGGTTCCTTATGCTCATTTGAATCCTATAGGAGAGCACCTTTTCTTTACTGTTTTCTCAAATATGCAAAAAAACAAAAAAAAATCAAAATGGGATGTCCTGCTTAAATATGGGTATCCACAAAAATAACATTTGATGTAATAAAAATAGCCATGTATAAGTATTTACCATGATCAGTTTCAATATGGCTAACGTTTATAAGCAGTCAATAAAATAGAAAAGAAGCTTAACTCATACATCTATCAATACCATTTTCCCTGTAAACAGACAGATGCTCTTTGATATAACAAAGTTATTCTGTTAACTATACTGATGTACACAACAATAGTGGACATTGTCCTATATAAACCCACTAAGCAACTGATGTGCTTTTATTTGATTGGAAAACATTTGGTTCATTCCTAGAAAAACTCTGACTCGAAATTGATTTCTTCAAATTACATTTGTTTTCCATTTTGGCTATATTTTCAAAGATTAATATAAAGATCAATTGTGAGACATTAGTTTAATCTTCTACTTGACTCACTGGAGCTTTTGAATAAACAACCAAGCCAATAACTGATGAATCAATAGGAAAAAAAAAAGATTCCCATTATGAACAGAGTAACAGGATTCTCATATAAGAGTTTACACACATCTTTCTTTATATTATCAAAAGGATTTTCATTGACCAAGGGTATATTTTTAGAAGTTTATGTAATGCCCTACATATAGTAACTTTTGATGATTCTAATACATCTAAACATTGCCAAGTACTGGTAGTTGAGTTTGTAGTGTTTATAAAGGAAAACTTTAAAAATCTATATAAATTAAGATTTGTTAAAATTAATCAATTAGATTCAAGCTATAGCAGACAAATTATTAGTACCTATCTTATTAATTTATCAGTTTCTGACAAAATAAAAACCTCTATTTATTTAAAATTATTAATAAGATACAATATCCCCACTGAGGTGGATAGAATCTTAGAATGTAATTAATTTATAATTTATGGAGAAAGATAAAATGACACAGCATATATTAAATTATTAATTTACAAAGTTTTAGCATTTAAGCATGCATAGTTATTAGAAATTCTGTATCCTTCAAATAACAAACATTCAAATAGAACAGAATTTTTCTGTTAAGTATTTGCATGTAGTCTTGTGTTCACTACTATGTCCACATGTCAGGTATGAATAAAAGAACAACATATCAAGTAGTCAGTCCATGGAGCAGTTAGAGTAACAGTCTGAAAAAGTAGTAAGTGCCATTAAGAAATTATCCTGTGTTTCTTTCCTGTCATACAAAACCTTCTTCATAAGAAGAACAGTGACTAAAAAGATTTTTTTTGTAAAAATATCAATTTCTTGATTATGAAAATGCTGTATTTGCACTTGCACTTTATCTATTTTTTCTTTTCTTTTCTTTTTCTTTTCTTTTTTTTGGGGGGGGATGAGTTGACTATTTTTACAAGACTAAATTCTCATCTCCTCAACCTTATACAAGTTCTCCAATACTTTGTGTTTTAAAGTATCATAATTGACAACGGATGGTCGTTAATTTCTAGCTTTTATTTCAAGGCAAAATTCACTACCATTAAAACCAGTTTTCTTCTCAAATTGACATTTTATCGTTGATAAGGACCAGTACAGACTGGGAATTAAAAATAGATCTTCTTAATCATAAACTTTTTCCTTGGAAAGTGTGTTTTAACATGACAGCTGTCTTACCAGGTAGACTTAAAAGGCTACCAACCAATTAGAGAAACTTAAATCGAACCGTATAGTTTTCGTTCTTTATTTTCCTTAAATGCCTGATTTGCTTTCATATTTAATGTCTGTTTACCTACACTCATAGTATTACTAGTAATATTATCTTGTGGTATCAGGATATAGTACCTATAGTAGGATTAGTACTTCTACAGAAGGATCTTGTTACACTCTTTTGGGATGATTCATTCTTGATCCTTGTTGGTTTCCTGTTCTCACCTGTGAATCCCGGAAGATGCATGTATATGGCAACAGCCACACAAGTTTGTCACTGGATCTAGGAACAGATGTTGAGAAGGTGTTTTCTAGACATGGGTGACCCCTTACTCAGCCTAATCTTTCCTTTTATGTGCCATGTCCTTTCAGAATGTAGTCGATCATGGCTCTCCACCTCCCTCTAGCCCTTGCAGCTCTCAACAAGTTCCTTCTCTCTGCTTCCTCCCCCAGACCATATTCTGTCATCCACTTGCTTAAGTCTGCCAGGTATCTCATGCTTTGTTTTCCTTTGTCTCTCTTTCCCTCTATTTGACCCGTGAGTATCAGATTCTCCAGGCACTCCTTCCTCATTATGTGTCCCAGAAACTTCAGCTGCTTCTTCTTGATATTAAGTATAAGCCACCTCCTTGTTTGCAACCTCTCTAAGATCTCATCATTGCTCACATGCTCAGTCTATGATATCCTTACCATCCTTCTGTAGAACCACACCTCTGTTACCTCAAGTCTCTTCTTCATCTTTGAGGAAATTATCCAACATTCGCTGCCATAAAGAAGGACAGATATCACGTAACAGTTCAGTATTCTTTTCTTCATTACCAAAGAAATCCTCCTGTCTCACAGTACTCTGCCCAGCTTTTGGAATGTTTTCTTGACCATCCCAATACATCTATGGATCTCAGTGTCGCACTTACCATCCTCTGTCAAAACGCTTCCCAGATATTTAAACTTCCGCGTCTGCTGGATTCTAGTGTTCCCGACCTTCAAATCACATTTTGGGCTCATCCTCTTTCTGATGACCATGCACTCTGTCTTCTTGTAGTTTATACTTAGTCCTTTCTTCTCGCTTTCTGTTACTTCCTTCTGTAGGAGGTTTTGTAATTTCTTTTCCATGTCTGCTATCAGTACTGTGTCATCTGTTTCTTCTGAAGAACCATTATCAGCACTTTAGATAGATAGAGAGAGGAGGAGAAAGAAAGTTGTGGGGGAGGTAAGAGTTGGAGTGAGACACACAGAGAGAGGGGGGTATCTTCTGTTTCAAAATGAAATAAGCAAGCAGATTTTTTATCTTCTTTCAAGGAGAGAAATCCCCATTTTCTAAACATGTCATGAGATGAGATTATCCATTGTTACTTGATGTTACAGAGTGAAACTTTCAATAGAATAACCCCACAGTCCTATGATACAACACTGAGCTTCGCTTATGGACAGGCAGCACAGATAAGTCATTTGCTTTGATAGGGAAGAGATGGGATTGGCCAAGTTGAGAATAAAGACAAACAACCAAGATTGTGAGAGATAAAAAAATAAAACAGAAAAGAAAGAAAAAAAGAAGAAAGCATTTCCAGAAAACATTTTCATCTTTATTGATCAATGATAAAATCAAAAAAGTGATACTTGAAATCTGATTTGAATAAAAGATTTCAATGATGTTAATTTAGCACAAAATTAACATTTCTGAAAGGAGGATTATTAATTCTGGTTTATTCAAGTGCTTTTCAAAATGATTCTTTCAGTCAGTTGTAAATATTTAGATTGATGCTATATGGGGAATAATTAAACAAATAAAGTAAAGACTGGTTTCAAAATGCAATTAACTATTAATTAATATAAGTTGTTAAAATAGTTTATATCATCAAAATGGACTACTATTTGATCATATCAAGCAGAAATATCTTTTGACAGCATTAATTAGATGATTCATGATAATAGGATATATCAAAAGTACACATAACTCGGTATTATGAAATTCCCTTTAACAGATATCAAAAGCAACGGACAAAATCTGGAGCAGCCGTCTCAGTTTGTAAGTCCTGCATGCTGTGGATGGAGTTGTGACAACACTGGATATAAGTCACTGCCTCATGAGCTGACTATAAGGTGGCAGGCTGTCACCTCATTGTATATTTACAGTGTCCAGGTATTTTACAGTGTCAGATTGGGTATTTTGCTCAATTAAATGTACAGTACTATATTATTCCTCTTTCTTTCATAAGGTAATTGTTGGTATTAGCCACTACAGATTTAGTGTTGGTGATTGGCAGTATCGGACCAATGTTTCATCCTTTCATCTCTTAAAATGAGGTATGAGTGTATTTTCATTTTATTGACCTTTCTTTCAAAGCTTATTTCATGGGTACATTTTTTTAATAATTTCACCTCAAGCAAGGCAATAATGCCACTAAGATGCAAGGAGATTACTAAGAGTTGAAGGGAAAACTTTTGTAAGAAGAAAGGACAATAAAATAACAGAATTCAGGTAGACAGAAGATAGTGATTGATGTTGCCTTTAATTTTTTGAAAATGTTAGGTTGCAGGGAAGCAAGAAATCAGAAGAGAGTTCCACAGGTGAGAAGTGCAAGAAAAGAAACTATTAGAATAGAATTTATGATTACATGTAGCTATTTAAATAGTAAATCATTGACACATATTTACCAATCTAGTATTTTGCTTAAATTCATTTAATTGATGTACCAATGAGGAGAGCTCATCAAAACAACTGTCATGAAAATATTTATAGAAAAGACTTAAAAAATATGATTCCACCATATTGATATTCTCATCATATATTAGGGTGTATCAAAGGTATTTTCGTTTTTGACAATCTCTTACTCCAAAGATTATTTCTTAAGACTATCTATCTAGAAAGTAGTCCTTGTTGCGCAGTTAAAGAATCACAAATATTTCCTTATAAGGAAATGGCTAATATTAGCATTACCAGGATTATGCTATGTTATTATTATTATGTGTAGTATCATCTTGCCAGAGAGTAATTTTATGTGCTTAATTACCAAATCCCTTACAGGGTCTATGAATAAAAAAGGCACTGTAGGAGAGTTATCTATGTACATGTGGGATATTTTGTTTAGATAGAGAGAATTTTGCAGATGATATGTTCAGTTCCACACAAAGTAATCTTTTGTAGCTCTGAGATGCTGATGTGTTCAGGAATATTACTCACATGATTTTCCTTACCCTTTTTTTATCATACCCAATGCTCCTATCACAATAGGGATAATTGTAGTTTTAAGTTTCCACATTTTTGTTAATTTGATTTGCAGGTCCTTATAATTTGAAATTCTTTTTTTAGAAACACTGGAATATAGTGGGTAAATCATATCAATTAGTTTGTAGGTTCCTTTTTTAAAATCTTTTATAACTATGCCTGGTCTATTTGCATCAATGTTCCTGTCTGTGAGGATTAAGAAATTCCACAGTATAGTCACTCCATCACTATTTGTGACTTCATTTGAGTGGTTTTGTACTATTATCTGGGACTTCAATACTATAGTTCAAACAGACATGCCAATTAATATATTGTCCTAGACTGTCATGTTAATGTATTATTTCTCAGCAAGGACTTGGCATCCTGATATTATGTGGTTAATAATTTCAAGATTATGGCATAAGCAACAGGCAGGATTTCAGCCATCTTTGTTGATTTCAGCCTTGTTGGTATTATCTGGAGGCATTGGTCTTGTACTGTCATAATAAGGGTCTCTGACTCACTTTTAATACCACTGCTTCTAAGCCACTGATGTGTTTGGGAAGCATGGGTGTTTTGTTCATCTAAACAATTTGGGTACTTTCCATACAAGGGTTTAGATCACCATTCTTGTTCAAGTTATTATAATTTGTGCATGTTATGTTTCCTGTTTTATATCCTGTAGAGTCGAGTCCAAACTATGGTCCTGAGGGTTTATAGGAGAATTGTCATTTAATTGATAGTACTTTTCTTAGTATATAGAATGTTTCTAGTAGGGCAGTCTTCTGAGCAACTTGTATGTTGATGTTACCTGGGACATTGTTAGTAAAATTGTCCATTCCTTTTCTCATGAGGTAGAGAACTCTGATTACTATTCGTACAGTTTCAGTCTTCATTCCCCACATCCTGCTAATCTCAATCTCCAAGTCCTTGTATTTGGATAATTTCTTGATATTCTTTATGGTGATATTTCTCTCAAATAGCACTGCTATTTCAGTAAGCATTATTATTATTATCATTATTATTATGTATCAAAAATATTTCCACTATTACAGACCTTTACTGCAAAGCTTACTTCATGAGTACATTTAAAGACTACCTCTGATTCCAATATGTTCTTAATATTATTATTATACAGGGTATCCCAGAATTAACCGTCTGTCTCTCTCTATATATATATCTATCTCTCTATCTTTCTATCTCTCACTCACTCTATCACTCTCTATCTCTCTCTCAATATATATATATATATATATATATATATATATATATATATATATATATATATATATACACACACATACAAGTTGTCTATTTCAGCGAAATTGAACAATTAAAAAAAATGCTTTTATTTGTGTTCATCATTTTTAATATGTGTTAGAATTATATAAATTTCTAGTTTCATTTATAACTTTTTTCTAATTTAATTTTAATTCCATTTCAGAACACTGTTAATAATGAATACAGAAAAACACATCCTTGTTGATCCCCATGGATTTCTTTGCATAAAGTTTCATAAAAACAAAGATTTATCACCAAAAGATCAATAGCTTATCTGAGCTTAAAGAACACATTCAGTCAGCAGCACAGGAAATATCTTCTGAAATTCTTCAAAATGGTTTTCATCATGCTAAGTATAGATTTGAAATTTGCAGGTATACAGAGGAAGCACATGTTGAAAATTTTCATTAAAGTTTTGTCTTAAGATTTATAAATCTATTTGTTTTGTATCATAATTAAGATTACTTAATTATGATACAAAACAAATAGATTTATAAATCTTAAGACAAAACATAAAGTTGTGTCAGTTTTTAAAAAATTTGTCCGATTTCATTGAAATAGTTCATTCTGAGTCACACTGTATATTAGTGTGCATCAAAGGTATTTTCATTTTTACTCCAAGTCTTATTTCATTGACACATATAAGACTTTCTTTGACTCCTCTATACTGTTATTAAAATTAAGCACGTTGAGTGTCCCCACCAGTAGAGGGTTTAAACTCATTATTTTTGATTGCCCCCAATCCTCCAGTTTTCCACAACTTCCTCACCTCTCTAGCAAAGTTGAGATATGTATCTACCTTTTTAGTAATTGGAATGAAAGCAGTAATGGCACCTACCCTGACACCATCATAAAAATTCAAGATGTGGAATTAGAAAATACTAAATACTTCAAATAGTATATGGATCAGTTATACCAAATTTAGTTTTGAAGATAAGGAAATTGATCTGTGTTATGGACAGTGTTGTATCCTTAAAGAAGGTTACATACAGACAAAAGTGGTACTCGAGTGAAGGAACAGCAACACATGCATAGATGAAAGAAGAGAGGTTTATTGTAAAAGAGAATACACTACAGAAAGACAGGGAATTGGGTGGCAGGCTAGTAATTCCCAAAGCAAGGATATTTGTCTAGTGCCCCATGAGGTCAGATGTGGCACAAGGCTGAATTTAATGTGGGCTATCCAAGCCTGCAGACCCCGTAAAAAACAGGGTTGGGCAGCTGTCTACCACCAGATGAGACTCTGCCCTTCGGGTCTTGTCTGGGTTCCTCTCCGCCTGAAGGCAGAGGGTTCGACCAGTTTAGCTGGAGACGACTCTCCAACTAATTGCTGAAGCAAGGTTATTTACTTCACCACCCCATGAGGGAGGATGTGGCACAAGGCCTTTTTTAATGTGGGGTAAAACTGAGCCCATGGGCTCGGGTTAAAAATTATCCATAGACCCCGTAAAAATCGGGGTTGGGTAACTGTCTACCTTCCCAGACGAGATTCTGCCCTTTGGCATAGCCTCATCTGGGTTCCTCTCTGCCCGAAGGCAGAGAGTTTGACTAGCTTAGCGGGAGACAAATCACCAACTAATTGCCGAAGCAAGCTGCCAGGTATATCCTGTGCTCACTATATATAGTTACTAATATAGTCAGTCCACATAGGTGATAGGGAGTGTGGGACATTCCATTATAACAGACAGTTTTACTCAACACTGCAAATTATTTCAAAATAACAAAGCATAACCTGAAAACTCAAGTCATATTTTTAAATAGTCTTGTCAGATTGAGACTTTCATGTGGATATCATGAATGACATCAAAGTCATTCAGAAATATCTCAACTGTTACCAGTATACAAATGCTTTCTCAGATCAGTAGACAAAAATGGCTTTGAGAAAATTAAGCCTCTTAATGAAACTTATGTACTACTAAATCACAAAGAACTGTACAAAATAACAGAAACCTTTTGAGTAGAAACAACTCTAAGGCACATTTAACTTGAAGAGAAAATAAAGACTTAATACAGATGGGAGGTTGATGTTCCACATGACTTCAAATAAAAGGTTAGGAAGGAAACATCTATCAATACTGGAAAGACTTATGACAGTTACTGGACTTGAGAAACCTATTTGCCTGAAAAAACTTTTTAATAGAAATTATTAATTTTCAATCAAAAGAAGCACTGGATGCTCAGTCAATGAATACTGAATGTTTCCTTATAAGGAAAGGGCTAATATTATCATTATCATTTCTCAATATAAATATATCAAATTTTAAACAATGTAGATATATATTTCTTACAACTGGAATTAAGATACCATTACTTAATGACCGTTTTCTCCTATGAATTTTAATTTTAAAATTTGCAGGATTTTTCAAACTGTTTATAGTATCAATTTGTAGAAGGAAACTCCTTTTACAAACTGATACTATAAACAGTTTGAAAAATCCTGCAAATTTAAAATTAAAATTTGTAGGGGAAAATGGTAATTAACTAATGGTATCTTAATTCCAATTGTAAGAAACAAAAATTGCTCTGTTTAATGACAATAAACATTGAGCCCTCTTTGTCAGTCAGTTTTAACATTTAATATTTCAAATTTTATATTTTGTTAATAGGACTCACTTGGATTATACCAATGGATTACTACTTATATATATATAACAGAGGATGGGAAATATACTACTTATATATATATTAACAGAGGATAGGAAATATGACACCAAAATCTGAAGGTACAATGGGATAGTGTAAGATGCCTTCGAGAAGTTTATCAAAGTATTAAGAAAAATATTGTTAGAAAGAAAGAAAAGAGTACTTAACTGTTATATCCTTCTATATGGCAGTGAATGCTGGACAGTCTCCTCACTGATGAAGAAGAGACTTGAGATAACAGAAATGTGGTTCTACAGAAGGATGCTGAGAACACCATAGACTGAAAATGTAAGCAATGAAGAAGTTTTAAAGAAAATGGTAACAAAAATAACACTTCTAGTTAATATCAGAAAGGGTATATAATGAGGGAGGAGGGCTTAGCAAATTAGACACTCACAGGACATATTGAAGGCAAGAAGGACAGAGGAAAGCAGTCTATAACTTACCTAATGATGTGAATGGTTGGCAAAATAGAGTTTAGGAGAGATAGTGAAAAGAGAAAATTTACCAAGAGCTACAAAGGGCAGAAAATTGTATAGAGTCATGTTTGTCTACAGCCTTAAGGAACATGGTACATATAAGAAGGAGCCGTGTAAAGAAAAATAACTCACTCCAACACCATGAATTGTGGAATGCAAAGTCTGTCTTAGGTTGTAGCAACTTGCAAGTTTCTTTCAACAGCTGTTGGCAACAACTGTATGCCTCTTCAATGAGTCCTTAAATACATGTCAAACTCATGAATATTTATCAACTGATGCTATTACAAAGATCAAACTCATGCACGTACACATCCTATATTGCAAATGGCTATTTACAAGCAAAACACATGAAGCATCTTGTTTATTTTGCTTCTTATTCATTGATTGATTGAATGTCTTTATATAACAAAATGTGAATTTAAAAATGCAAAGCAACAGATGCAGTTTTAGTATCCACATCCAAATAGCACTACATCATCTTTATCACATTTGTTATGGTAAATTTGCAGATTAAGCCCCAGAGATGAACTGTAATGAAAATTTCCATTTTGGTGTAAATTTGCATGCTTATTTTGAAAATAACAATAAAAGTCTATGGAAATGTACTGTTTAGGAGTTATTGACAATATAACTTTGGTCTTTTTCATGTTGTGGCTACAGCCCAGCAGCCATTACTAGCTTTGTTTACATATGTTTACCTCGAGTAGTCATGTCTTGATTATTGTGCAGACAATACACAAACTTTAATTTAAAATGAACGTACAAAATTTCAAAAGTAACCTAAGTAACCCAACAGGAAAAACCTCACTATTCCAAATATCATTAAAAGAAAGAGAAAAACAAGAAAAATCAAAATTAGAAGCTAAAAACAAAATTGAAATTACAAGATAAATAAAAATTATAGGATGAAACAAAAAAATGCTTTTTTTTTTTTAGGAAATGATACATTTATCTACCAAAAAAATATGCTAGAAAGGACTTAATAATAATATAAACAATTTTAAGGTTCAAACTTAGTTTTTTTATATTTGGGGTTTTTATAAGACTTCTTTTGGTTTTGCACAGTAATCAAGATGAGTAAGAAGATAGGAAGATCAGTAAAAAGGCTGATAACTAAGTAAGCTTCCATGCATAACTATTTGAGGTAAACATATATAAACAATGCTAGTCACGGCAGACAGACTAGATGCAAATAAGGCTGAACTTATATTGTTGATAACTCCCAAATGGTACATTTCCTCAAACTTTTATCATTATTTTCGAAATAAGCATACAAATTTATACCAAAATGGAAATTTTCATCACTATTCATTTCTGGGGCTTAATCTGCAAATTTAACATTATTATTCGAAAGAAATTAAGCAAAAAAAGTAGTGATTATTTAACAATGAAAGCAGTAGCCAACTCAAAGTCAGAAAACTAAAGCCTTGACATATAATCTTTTCAGATTATACCTTGTTTACTTATTTTTTGGAAAGTGGATAAATATCTGGTAGTCTCTGCTGAAATGTTATGATAACAACAACAAAGATGAGGATAATAGTCCATGTGTAAATAATGTAAACAATAAATTCAGATAGAAATTATCAACTTGGTATAGTCCTAATGTAATACACCAAGTGGTTGGAAAAAACTCCACCAAAAATTGGTATGAATGTCAGCAAGGCCCCTGACAGCAGCAGCAGTAGCAGTAGAAAGTGAAGCCTCAGTATGAGATGGATGTGGGCAGGGAAGCCTCAGTATGAGATGGACCTGGGTAGCAGAACAAGAATAACTACTCTGGGAGATTAAATAATATATATATATATATATATATATATATATATATATATATATGTATGTATGTATGTATAAAGTGATGACTAAGATATTCTTTGTATATTTTTATGTTTATTTAGTTGACATATGGCAGCACAGTAAAGTTTTTGATAGAGAATTTTTGGCCACTCCTGTTATCGATAGTTTTTTTTTTTATAACTGAGCTAAATTTCAAACCTAGTGGGAAATACTGGCTTTATTTTGAGAATCACCAATCTTTTGGTCACAACATCTGATAAAGATTGATATGACCTCTGCTTCACCTTATTCTTCGTTGTCTGTTGCTCTGGTCAGATAATGCCAATTATAAGTGGAACTCTTTTTTCACTTTTTATTTTTCATGTATTAATAGGAGTATATATATGAGAAGATGTGAAAATATAAGATTTAAAATGTTAAACAATAATAATAACTACCATAAAAGAAGTGATGGTAAAAATGGGAACACATGAGTAAGCGAGATATCCTGTGAACTCATGGAATGACATCCCATGCATACTCACAGTGATGTACACCATATTCACATTTATGATGTTTTTGGGGGTTAAGTGTAATGAGAGTTATGTGATGTCAACACACTCATTCCTGCAAAGTCACAGGGTCAATGCCTTTCTCTACGTCAGAGGTTGTCAACCAGAGAGTAATTTCAAGGTTTCTGATTTCATTGTTCCATTACCCACTATTAAATCAATACATGATTATCAAGGAATTATTAGAGTCACACTAGTTACCAAAAAGCCAGACTACACATGATATATATATATATATATATATATATATATATATATATATATATATATATATATATTAAGACATTTTATGTTTAACATTCTTTTATAGATACAAATATATACAGTAAATACTCTGTTTATAATAAACACTATTAAATAACATTTACTGGCCTGAATGTCCAAGAAATTTTCATAGAGAACATTTGTCCTCTGACAGGATTCAAACCTGTATCCTATACGAAACCATCATATAGCCTGATGTGCTTTTACCGATTTCGACACAGAGGCTGAAATTTAAGCCAATGTTGATTTTATTGAATAAATTTACTCTTTAGTAATTCAAGATATTTTTCTGTAATTTTGGTAAATATATCTGTTAAAATGAGATGTCAGTTTTATTTTCATTTTTGTGTAATTTAGGCGACAATTTATTTATCGCACTATGTATATGCATATTATTTGCAATGCACCTTTTGAGTTGGACAATCTTGAAAAGTGGAAGAGAATGACATTCTGACATATGATGAAAAGGTTGCATTTGTCAAAAAAGATTGCAGACCACTGTTCTGCATCAAGGTGCTAGATTGAAATGTTCAAAAGACCAGGAGGAGTGTGAACTCTTGGACAACAGACAAACCTATCTACTCCTATATATATATATATATAAATGCAAATCTCTTCAGTAAAATGAATGGAGCACTTTGGCTGCTTGTGTTTGTTTACGCTTGTAAAAACAATACACTAGATTTGGCTGACTCGTTCTGTCAAGTGAAGATGGCTCATTGGTTTGAGGCTCTGACTGATATCAAATCGGTTGGATTTCAATCAAGGCATTCGGCATTCGGTTGTCTAGTCGCACTGAGGAGCTGTGATACAGTGAAACAATACAGTGAATGACATAATATATATAATATATATATATATATATATATATATATATATATATATATATATATATATATATAGAATTAGATAGGTTTATCGATTTGGTTTTTGGTCTGAAGGACTGAAAGCTAGTTTTATAGATTTCATGAAATAAAGATTATTACCTGCGATATTTTAAGTGTTTGATATTCATTAATTAATATATATTGGATGTGTATCCACACTGATGAGCTGTGATACAGCGAAACAGTCTATCTGTGGATGAGGATATTAGCTCTCAATAAAAATGATTTAATCAGTCGAGCACTGTGGGGAGTAACGAATTTGTAAACAGTTACTAGCTGATAATGTAAGACTCTCCTAGCGATTGAGTTCTCTGAATGACTGGTGTGTTTATAATAAAATAAATACGCAAAAATTCATCTTTTTCTCTACCGGGTTTGAATGGCCTAGGAGTTAGAATCTCTGACTGATACCAAATTGGTCGGTTTCAGTCCTGGCCTGAAGCGATCAGGTGTCTGACCACACTGATGAGCTGTGATACAGTGAGAGTATGTCTGTGGGATATACTATATATATATATATATATATATATATATATATATATATATATATATATATATATATATATATATATATTTAGTTTATGCAAACTTAAGTAATCCGTATGGGTAGACCCGTTCAGCTTTTTTGGAAGTAAAGTCTGATGATCCAGAACCCTGTTAAAGGGGTTATGGTGAAATAGCTTATCACATGAAATCTTAACATGGTCTGTTTTTTATTCAAACAAATATATATATATATATATATATATATATATATATATAATGCATTTTGTTGTTTAGGATTTCATGTGTCACATAAAAACTTTTCCCACTTTGTCATGCATCTTTCCCCAAATTGTTCTTGGTATATAAAAATTTATATATCATTATCCCATATGTATATATAAATTGAAAGTGTTGGTGCAGCCAACAGAAAGCCTGCCAAGTGACCAAAAGAAACTCAATAAAAAGAAAAAAAGAAAATATTAACATCTCATAATGTAAAAACCAAGAAAAAAAATGATACAAAAAAATGAAAATGAAAAAAATTCCACCTACCTAAATAGTAACGAAGGCTATTAGAGCAAAAATACTTGACAACATCACACCTTAAAAAGAGAGAGAGAGTTCCAACTTTCACATTCCTGTGATCATCAGGCGACCATATATATATATATATATATATATATATATATATATATATATAGGTAAAGAATTTATGTATAAAAATCAACACTGGTGATTACTTAAGGTCTGAAACAGACAGTCACCATGCAGTATAGATTTCTATGTCCATACTTTTTTATGTACAAATGCTCTGTTTCTAATACTGAATACTCTTCCCCCATAAATACAGCAAATTTTTATATATATATATATATATATATATATATATATATATATATATATATAGAGAGAGAGAGAGTGAGAGAGAGAACTGGTGCAATCTATGACAGACCTACCCCTAGATCTATGATACAGGACTCCCCACTCTACTACATCTCAATTTTCATAAGGTAATATTCATATAAAATACAAATTTTATTATTAAGTAATTATGTAATGGATCATATGAAATATAGGTGAACAATTCAACTAGAAAAATTGAAAATAAATACAGTGTATCTAAATACAAATTCAAGCCGTCATAATAGATCATTACATCTTAAATAAATCAATGCTTTGTAGCAATTTTTAACATAACTTGTGAAAAAGTTGAATAATTTTAACACATTCAACATTATGGAATAAAAATAATGAATTTTATATTGTGTTTCTTTGAGACTTAGCATAAGTAAATGTATTCACAGATTTGGAGAAAAAAAAAGACTGTCAAAATTTTTCATCCTTGTAATAGTCACCGATACTTAGTTTAATTTGCAGCATCTATAAATGTAGGTAGAAAAAAGATAATGTTGATAAGATAGCAAGTGTCAAAAGCACTGGCCGCAGCCCCCAATCAGGTTTAGCTCCCCCTGGTCAGGGGGTTCAAAGGTAGTATGCAATGGCTTTACATAATACTACCTAGCAACTCAATAATGACTCATATATATATATTTCTAAAGAAAGATCGAGGTCGATCTGAAATATCAAATATAAATAAATACTTTCATAAAAATACATTATTATTTTTTTAATTTGAAACTCTTTAGTTGTTTTATATACATATATATATATATATATATATATATATATATATGCACATTTCATTGAATACGACAGACAAGGTGCTTTCATTTAGTTTTTTATACAATTTCTCATGTGATCTAATAATTTTTCCCTATTGGATGATAAATTATATAAAAACTGTCCAATTGTTCTTTTTATCCGAGCTCTTATGGCTTGACATTTAGCCATTTTCTAGGTTCAAATATATTAACTGTTAACATATTTCTTGTTAACAGTTAATATATTCAACCTTGAAAATGGCTAAATATATAGCTGAAATTGCTTTGGATAAAAAGAACAATTGAACAGTTTTTATATAATTTATCATCCAAAAAAAAAAAATGTTAGATCATATGAGAAATTCTATAAAAAAACTAAATCAAAGTACCTTGTCTGTTGTATTCAATGAAATGTGCATGAAAGGAGGATTGCTGCCTAAATACACAAAATATATATATATATATATATATATATATATATATATATATATATATATATATATATATATATATATTTGATATAATACATTATGATAATTTATAATTATCATATATAAAACACAACACATATCTATAACCATGTATTTTTTGTTTGTAACATTTGTGCACAGCTACTACACTGAACCTGTACTGATTTCTAAACCCAGCATGCAGCATCCTTGAAAAGTGCTGAAAAATCATACTGAAAGCTTGTGAGGCATATTGGGTCGACAAAACTGTTTGAAAGTCGTTGATGATTGCACTTGAACAAATTGACAAGACATTGTGACCAAGTGTTTGAATATACTGTTGATGACAGATTAATGTACTCTCTTATAGAAACTGTAACTAAGGTCTACTTAGCACAGTTGCAGTATAAATTGCAAGTAAGCTAACAAACATATATGTAACCGAGCAGGCATCTGCAACAGGGATTGGCTAGTTGCCCTAGCAGACGGGTGTGCTTGGAAATCGGCCATTATACTAATGTAAAAAGTTGTGTAATTAGATGTTAACAGTATATTATTCATAGTAGACTATTATAGATCTTAGTGAAAGCTCAAAGTCTGTTGGTTCAGGTGTTGGAATTTCGTTTGGACAAACCGCTGTCTGTCTGTAGTTTAATAACTGTGTATCTTGTCAAGTTTTCCTTTAAAGATGTGTCATCTGCTAAGTATTGAAATGTTTCTTGTTATTAATAGCAATGCTTGTAAGCTCTCCTTTCACTTCAGTCTATCTGTCAGAAGTTGCTATACAATCACAAGTGTTTCCCAAACATTATGAGGAAGTTAAACATTTTGAGCAAATGATAGATGAAAATAACAAAACATTACTTCATATATTGTTACCAGATGGCAAAAGCTACTTGTACACTTCTCTGTTTCTCTTTTCTCTGTATCTTGCTACACTATTTCTGTATGTTTTTACTTAACACTTCATACACTCTCATACACACACACATATCTATCTATCTATCTATCTATCTATATATATATATATATATATATATATATATATACACACACACCCCTACATACATCTGAAAGTAATGCCTCCTATTTATTTCCAAGAGAACTACAATGGATACAGGGATCACAATAACACTATTTGATGAAGGAAGTTTTCAGCTATGAAAACTATTTTTCTATATAGTCACTACCATTTGCTAGGCATTTTCTCTAGTGATAAACAAAAAGCCTGCTTGTTGTACTTATAAAACTCTTTTTCACATTGTTGTTGCCTCAAGTAAAATCTCCAAACTGTACTCATATCCTCTGTTTGGTCTCTATAAATGTCCAGTAAGAATTAATGAATGTCAATAGGTAGACTTTTCTTATATATATATATATATATATATATATATATATATATATATATATATATATATTGTTGTCATTAGAGTTTTCTATATATATATATATATATATATATATATATATATATATATATATATATATATATATATATTGTTGTCATTAGCGGTACTTGTTTCTGAGTATTGAGGTACTCAATGACATTTCTTTCTATGTGAAATGAGTCCTATATTGGATCTGAAGAGATGTCTGCAGCCACAACATAGATGGAAAGCTCTGGCTTTTCTTTGGGCTATCTTCATCCCTTCTATTTTTCTTCTGGTGTTTCCAAAGGATATTTTTTTATGGACTGTGCTTTTCTCCAGTTGGTTCATGCTCAAAGATTGTGCCTTATTTATTTATGCCTGATGTTTAGTTGAAAAAAATAAAAGTTCTTTAATTTTGGGGGTTAAGACCATTTTTATAGTTTTCAGAGAGAATTTGAACACATACTGTGTCATTTTTTACTTTCAAATGCCATTATTAAAGAATTTTTGTGTGTTGAAAGATTGTGGCTATAGGCATACATTGTGTTTCTTAGGTGGTTTTTGAGTATTGCATCTCCACAAATTGCTGAGTATCAAGACAAGTTTTTACAAGTTCTATATCTGCAAACACCAGTTTCAGGTCTTGTACCTTAAAGAATATTTTTAGTTGTGGAATATATTTAGCATGCTTGTTTCTAAATTAAATGACATTCTATTGATGCTAGGTCTTTTATTGTTTATGGCTTCTAGTATTTGTGATTATTTATTACAATTGATAGGTTATAGCATTTTTCTATTAGTGATAAGAATTTATCAGATGCATTGTGGTTTATTGTGGAGTGGGTTGATGTTATGACATTTAATTATTATTGGATAAATGGCAAGTTAACTGACATGATATGTTGTCATAGTGTATCCAATATATATGTTGTTTGAATTATTAATATTATTAAAGAGACATTTTACAAGTTGGTAACTGAATTCAAAGAAAACCATGCTTTATTGAAGTTTTGAGTATTTGCATCAGGGAGATTTCTTTGTTTAATTTTATTATACCCCAAGCGACGAGGTGAACACGCCCATACATTTATAAATGTGAGAATTTAACATGGGACTGGGCAAAACATCAAGAACCATATTGAGCAGTTGTCTGAGACAATACAGTTGTAATTTGCAGCTGGACATACACCAGACAGTGGACTGAACTCAACTAAGTAATAGACTCATTAAAACAAATTTGATAGATAATAAATGTAGTATGTTTCTTATAATCTTTTGCCTTATTTTTTTTCTTTTTTCTAAAGATAGTTTAATTTCTTTATCTATAAAATAGTTATTGTTGTAGCATACATGCGGAAGTTAATGGGTATGTCCCCATTCATATAAATACAGTAGTAAATATTGTATGTTGGTCTGCAGTTGGAAATTCATTGTGGAATTCACTTGACTACTTCTTCCACACATCCCTGGTGAATCTTATATGTGTTGTTCGTGTCCTAAGTATTATCATTCATTACCAACCTTTGTGTAATTATTCTATTCAGTAGCATTCTATAGGTTACAACAGTTAGGAAATGTATTTTTTCAGATTTTTGTGTTTGTTATACAATATTCTTCATGTAGAAGATATTTATTTTGATAGCTATTTTGTATATCTGTAAGCATTCATTATTCTAGTTGAATATGCATTGGTATGAGTTTCTTTTTTTTAAAATAAATAGAGGTTTTAAAGTTATTATTTGAATCAGTTAGCATTTCTAAGACATTGGACAATTTTTAATCCCTGGAAAGCAGGAAACCAATGAGTCTCTGTATCTCTTCAATATACAAGTATAAAAACATGCATATATCTTTATATATCTTTATATATTCATATAACTTTGTCTATGTGCACACACACAACACACACAAATATGTGTGTGTACATATACATACTTTACAGTTGGACTTATTTACAGCATAAACATTTGACCTGAAGAACATAGAAATTCACAACTAAATAAGTAAAGGAAAGATATAAATATTTTAATGCTATACATATATTTTCATTAAAAAAATAATGTCATAACTCTGATTCTTGAACTTTCCAAAAAAAAAAAAAAATATATCTATATATATATATTTATATATGTTTTTTAAAGTTTTTATATATATATATATATATATATATATATATATATATATATATAGAACAACAATGGATACACATATACACAAATTCATGCAAGAGTATCCT
This sequence comes from Acanthosepion pharaonis, assembly GCA_903632075.3. Lineage (NCBI taxonomy): Eukaryota > Metazoa > Mollusca > Cephalopoda > Sepiida > Sepiidae > Acanthosepion > Acanthosepion pharaonis. The sequence goes on from CAHIKZ030000175.1 coordinate 185,281, forward strand.
CAGCAGCACTCCACAACAAAAAAGTTAATACTTTTTATTTTCATGCTTGAAATTTTTATTTCAAATAGCTTCTTTTATTTTCGTTTTCATCTCTTATTCATTTTTATGTTTTATATTTAAAAGAATTAAAGATAAAAGTTTTTTTTTAACCCACTGTATATATATATATATATATATATATATATATGTGTGTGTTTGTGTGTATGCATATACATACATATATATATATATATATATATATATATATATATATATATATATATATATATATATATATATATATATATATATATACACATATATAGGCATATATTTATATTCCCCCATCTGAGATAATTTTGTATTTTATTGTGTACTAATATATATTACTAGGATCCACTTGGATTATATACCAACAGATTTGTTACCTTTTTATATATATATATATATATATATATATATATATATATATATATATATATATATTGTTTGAAATTTGGTATCTTTATTGTGGAAATGTGTTCAATATCAGTGATAGAGCATTTTTAGATAGTGAAGACATAGAAATGAGCACCGTCTGGGGGCTAGCAGTTTCATGCCTTAAATAATCTACAGACTATTTGTAACGCCTCATGTGATGCGTACTGAAGATGAGAAACAGCTAGAAACCCATGAAGTGTTAATTTCTGTGTTTACACTTTCTATATACTTTCTATATACATCTCTCTCACTCTCCCTCTATCTATCTATCTATCTATCTATCATATGGTGTCTATTTGGGTAGCTATTTTCATTTATGCATCTTTGGTTGAAGTCACCAGACTAAACTGTATTATCATTGTTATTACAGACTCCCTTATCAAGTTGTGACATTTTGACAATGAGGGGAGATTTTTTCCCCACAAATATGCCAGCTCTCTGAATTCTGCAATGTATCTGGAAATATTTCAGCAAGCAGAGATAAAATGTAAAAATCATATTGTTAAATTAAATTTTAACTAATTGGGAAGGGATGTTTTAACCGGGAATTATTGAAATGGAAGCACTGTTTCAGCCATTGTTCAGGCATGGAAGCACTGTGTTGGCCATATTGTGTATGTGTGAATAAAAAGTGGGAGTATTGCTTCTGCAGACAGAAGTCACCAGACTAAACTGCACTGTCGTAGTTATTACAGACCCCCTTACCAAGTTGTGACATTTTGGTAACAAGGATGAGATCAACATGTATTTTCCATATACACCCATCCTTCAACCATACTAGAAAAGTCAGTGCGCCAAGTTTCTCCTCTAGAACTCCAGACATCCATTTTGGTTACCCTTGAAAGTTCATAATGTCAACAGCATCTCCCAAAGAGAATCTGTTTTCCTGTCACTTTCTATCCATCGACATTTTAATGTTGTCCATTTTACTGGTGACTTTGGCGGATAAGTCTAGATACACCAGGTCAAGCTGAGATCTGGGCTGTCTACCCATTAACAACATGGCTGGTGACTGACCAGATGTTGATAGTGGAAAAAGGCAGTAGTGAGCCAGGACATGCATTAGTCAAGTTTCGAAAGAATGTATTCTTTTTATTTTATGAAAATATATAGACACTAACTGATAGTGCTGCTATGGGTTCTGATATGCATGTGGTGTAAAGAATAGCAGCTTGAAATGACAAATCAGAGAGCTGAGTTCAAATTCCAATCAGGTTTGTTACATTTACTTATATGCAAACACTCTTGGGAAAGGTGTAAATCCATCCCCGATATTTAAATAATAGGACTTGTATCTGAAAAAAATCATAGTTACTTGTCAAAAAAATTGCTAATACAATATTCCCACACAAACAATGGATATTTTTCTTACAATCCAAAATTTTTGGCTTTAAATAACCTATAATGGGTCAATAAGCCATAAAATCAAATCGATCTGTGGTGTTACTATGGTTTCACTGATTGCTTAAAGACTATCAAAATACAAAAATGTCAGTAAAAGAAAATGAGATTTTAAAAAAATATCAATCTAATCCAAATATTTCTGCTCATAGAAATTAGGGTTCATAATAAGGAAAGAGGGCTTAGAAAATTTGACACTCACAAGACACAGTGAAAGCAAGAGGGATAGATGAAAGCAGCACATAACTTACCTAATGAGCTTTTGTTAATGGTCAGCAGAACAGGGTTTAGGAGAGATAGCAAAAAGATAAACTTTATTATCATGTGGAGAGCCATGATCATTCATGTCCTGAATGGACACTGTGTATAGAAGAAGAAGATTTATGCTCATTATGTTATTAATATATTTATATTAACTTAAAATAAAGTCAATAATCTGAGAACAGACTTTGAAAATAACTCAGTTCTTAATTCCGCGTATGAACTGAAAATCAATAACAACATTCCCTTTTTAGATGTACTAATCAATTTGAATAGTGATAATATTAAAATTTCCATTTATAAAATGACAATCAATCAAACCCATGTTGACTCACTTACAACAGCGAATACCCATAAAGATACAAAATAGCTATCATAAATAAATTGAGAAAATTATAATATCCTTGACATACAGAAAATTTTACAACAAACTCAAAAATATACAATAAACATAATAAAATATATTTAACCTTTGTAATTTGTGAATAAATTAAACTAACCTTAGAAAATATAATACAAATAATAATAACAGCATGAAAAAAAACACTATTAAACTATTTTACAAAAGCTAATTGTGCAATAATCCCAAACTAGATGAAAACATTATTAGTAATAGAGTGTGAAAAAGAAGTATTTATTTTCCTTGGTACATTTCTCCTTGTTATAGGCATTGCTATATCCATGATATAACAACACTGATATAAGACACCTCAACACGGTGTAATTGTTAACAAGCTTGTCTTGCTAGAACCATTACAACTGAATAGTGAGTTCAATCCTCACTGGGTGCCCCTTGTTTTCAGCCTTGTGCCAAATCTAAGCTGTGCTTAGAAAGTCATTTTGTGGGCTCCTCAAGGTGGTTTAATGGTTAGCAAGCTTGTCTCGCTAGAACAATTATGACTGAGTAGTAAGTTCCATCCTCACTGGGTGCCTCCTACTTTTGGCCTTGTGCCACATCTAAGCTATACTTGGGAAATCCCTATAACAACACTGATATTCCATGGACAGAATAGAATAGCTGTTATGGAAAAAGAATAATACATGTTTAGTTCACAGAAAGGATTTATAATGCTATGTCGTACATAAAATTAGATATATACATATATACAAGTGTCGCACACAAAGAAATTATAACATATACCACAACAAACAGTGTGTAAGAAAGGGGAATGTTACTTGCTATATTTCCCAAAGGAAAAAAACTGGGGTTATGGCTGCTTCTCTACGAACTGAGCTTAGCCATGTGATTTTCCTGTAAGACCTATCACTGTGGCCTAAGGACATCCTTCTTTTCTGGGTGCTACATGAAAACTGCTCTCATCAATCTCCCTCCTGTCATTTATCAGCCATCATGTGATCCTCATAACTATCTCAATGAAAGGAAGAGAATCACTATTTGTAACTGAACATTAGAAATCTAATACAATAAAATAATAATAAAAACATAGCAATTGTCAACAAGGATAAATTAAACTCTTCTTCTTCTTCTATGTGCCTTGTCCCTTCAGGACGTTGGCAATTATAGCTCTCCATATTTTCATGTCCTTTGTGGCTCTTAATAAAATTTGTCTTTTTGTTATCTTTCCTAAATCCTGTTCTGCCATACTCACTAGGTAGGTTATACATTGTTTTTCTTTGTCCCTTTTGCCTTCAATATGTCCTGTAAAGGTAAAATTTTCCAAGCTTTCTTTCCTTCCTGATGTTAAATATAAGTGTACTTTTTATTTCCATTTTCTCTCAAATTTTGTTGTTGCACTCATGTTTGGTCCATGGTATTCTTAGCATCCTTCTGTAGAACCATATTTCTGTTGCTTCAAGTCTTTTCTTAATCTGTGAGAAGATTGTCCAGTATTCACTGCCACATGCAAAGACCAATATAACATAACATCTAAGTAATCTTTTCTTTGTTTCTAACAAAATTTTCCTGTTTCTTCATGCTTTGCTTAGCTTACTACAAAGAACTCAAAATCTTTAACATAATCAATATCAACAATGCAACAAAAAAAATCAAAACTTCAACAAACCAATGGAGTTTATGAATTCACTTGCCAACTTGGTGAATGTCTCTCTAATAATTTAAAGAACATATACAGGATGGGAAGGATAAATTGTCATCTAAATTGTGCAAAAATTAAAAAATAACACTGGTATCTCATTTTAACTGATATATTTACCAAAATTACACAAAAATATCTTGAAATACTAAAGAGTAAATTTATTCAATAAAATCACCATTGGCTTCAACTACGGCCTCCAGACAACATTGGAACCTCCAGCATCTCTTCTGGACAGTCCCCTTGTTTAAGTTGGTGAATGCTGCCATAATCCTTGCCTTCAGTTCATCTTTGGTATTATAAAGAGTTTTGTTGGTCTCTCACTCAACTATGCCACACACATAATAATCAAAGGGGTTGCAGTCTGGGGAGTTTGGTGGCCAGATGTAAGAGTGATGCGGCCACAGAAATTGTCTAACAGCCATAACTGGATTCTCCTGCTTATGTGGCATGGTGCAGAGTCCTGTTGCCAGACATAGGGTCTTCCAGCAGCCACCTTCTTGACCCAGGGCAGCACTACTTTCTCAAGCCACTTGATGTATTCCTCCATGTTGAGTTTGAGTCTCTCACCAACAAATTCAGCAGTTCTTTTCGCACCAGAATGATCCAAGTTTTCTGAGCTGCTGTACCTTCGTAATCACCATTAGACTCATAAAACTCTTTCGGAATCCTGTGCATTGTCCTCAGACTGACACCCAAACACTATGAAATGTTCATAATGGACCTTTGGCATGAATTCCAAGCCATACAGTATGACATTTCCAAATTTCTGGCAGAATAAATTGCCTCATGGTGATCTTTTTCTCACAGATGGTGCCCAACTGACCCTAATGTACTGTGCAGTTGATAAAACCAAAAACGAAAAACACACATGCACAAAATTAAAAATAAACAATGGTGACAATTTACCCATAGCATTGGTTACACTATAGTTATATTGTCACATAATTTATTTTGTCATTATTTCAATAATAACAAAGATTACATATCACAACTGACACACAAAAAAAGGACAAGATATCTAATAAGTATTTATTAATAATGCAAAAATACAATACCATGTAAAAAGTTAAAAGCATCTACAAATACTAGATGCCTTAACCATATAAGACAAAGAAATCAACATCAACAAAATTTCATTCAATTTAAGAATAAGCATGCTAAATATATTCCACAATTGAAAAGAAAATGGGAAAACACCACAGATCAATGTGTAAAGATGCAGCACTTAAAAAACTTGTCATGATAGTCCCCCAATTTTTAATTTGGAGATCAAAAACCACCAAAGAAACATGATGCTTGCTTATAGACACAACCATTTCAAAACACAAAATTTCTTTGATAATGACTTATGAAAGTCAAAAATGCACAAGATAATTTATGCTGAAACTTTCCCTGAAAACTGAAAAAAATTATCCAAATTGTAGAAAAATCAGATAAAAATTTTAAAATATAAGAATAAAGTGTCACTGCTGACATTTGAGTTTGAACATAGATCACCAGTGAACAAACACAGGTGATCCCATTATTGATTTAAGTAGGCTGCATGACTGTAGAGGAAACACATAAAATAGGAAGTTGTGTCACATCTAATTGAACTGCATTTCTACTCTATCTATTACTATACGGACTGCTATTCTCTACTCTATTCACTATACTATTTCTCTTTTGGATCACTATACGGATTACTATTCAAGCGAGTATTATCGAGCAAGTACTATTAGTGTGAGATTATTCAAAGGCATCTGACACCAATATTCTTCAACAGCATACTATAATTGTATCTGCAATTACAAAGTCTTTACTACAATGAGCATTTCAAAAGGGACAATGAGTATTTGTTGATATCACAAAATTTTGTCCAACAATGCAAATTGCTATAAAACCAAAACACCAATCTGTAAACTTGAGTCATGATCTTAATAATAAAATAGGAAGTATCACTTTGTTTGTGTGCGTGTATGTGTGTGTGTGTGTGTATGTGTATGCGTGTGTATGTACAATTAGCAAACAAAAAATAGTTCCAAACTTGATTAAAAATGTGATGTTTTGTTGTTGCAACTAAAAGAGTTGATTTCCAAAATAAAAAAAAATGTTATTTAATATTCACCATGATTAATCCTTGTTTGGCCGGCAAAGATTTCCCAAATAAAAATTGCTACATAGAATGAAAGTCATAACAAACATCATTGAATGTTGTTCTCTTTTTCCTGTAGAAAGTTATTATCAGAGGAACAAATTTCCTGTGGTCTTAGATTCTTATTATTTATCTACTTGGAGGCACTTGTTACAGAGTAGTCTCACTCACTCACTCACTCACTCACTCACTCACTCACTCACTCACTCACTCACTCACATTGCTGCAGTGGTTTCTGTAGCAAATAAATTTTGATGGATAGAGTTGCTAGTCCCATGCACAACCAGTTTTGAATTAAGTGTTGTCCTTCTCCTAGACTGGTTGCCAACCAAGTCTAAAGAACACAGTCTGTTGTAATATTTAAATAGCTGAGAAGAGAAGTGATGGATTTATACCTTTCTTGAGGGTCTTTGTGTGAAAGTAAATGCAATGAATTTGACTGAAATTTGCTCTTGGAATGCCAATTTCCCATTCTGAGCTAGTAAACATTACCCTGCCTTCACATCCTTCAGAGTAATGTAACGCATGTAAAATGCTACAGATGTTGACTTATTTTAAATATAAAGGGTTTTAGTCTCATTACTTCCAGCTGCAAAACACATTTACTGATGAATAACCAAATCTGTTTTTAGAGGATGAACTTGATAATGCAATGTGATAGTTGGGATACAGTGGATAGAATTTGATGAGTCAGTAACTCTGGAGGATTCTTCTTGACCTTAATTTTTTATTATTTTACTCTTCTTTTTTTTCCCATCATCCTGCTTCCTCTTTTTACTTACTTTTTTCATCTGTGTTTTTATCTTTCTTTCCTTCAATATCCTTTTTCCTTTTTTGTTCAATTTCCTTTTCTTTTTTTCTTCTTTCTATATTTATGTTCCTCTTCTTCTATCCATTCATTTTTCAGCTGATTAACATTGTTTTTTTCTTTCTTTCTCTCCTTCTTATCCCTTCTTTCTTCTTCTCTTCCTCTTTAGTACATTTTAAATCCCTTTGTTTTTTCTTTCTTTTTCTCGTTCTTATCCCCTTCTCTCTTCATCTCTTCCTCTTTAGTACTTTTTTAATCCCTGCTTCCCTTTGTTTTTTTCTTTCTTCTAAATTATTCCTAATTTCCTTCTTTCTTCATCCACTTTCTATTTTACCTTTTCTTCCTACTGCTTTTTTTGCACTCTGTTTGTTTCTTACTTCCTCATTTTCTTTTCTATCTTTTCTCTTCTTGTACTCCTTTATTTTTCTTCTTTTTTCATTCTTTTCTGTCTTCCATTTTATATTCTTATAATTCCTCTTTCTTTACTTTTTCTACTTTAGTTTCTCTCTTTATTCATGTTTCACTCTCTTCTCTTTTTTTACAATTATTTTCAAACTTCCTTTATTCTCTTCCCTCAATTCTTTTCTTTCCTCTTTTCCCCTCACATCATACTGAGAATTTCCCCAAGATGTGATTCTCATCATCTATTTCCACCTGCTCTCTACATTCCACTCACCACCCATTCACATTGTTGTGCTAATGACAAAAGTAACCATAAATTTTTAACACTTCTCTCCTGTTATCTAATTACCCATGACAGTTTTACAACTTAGAAGATATTGCAGACACACCACAATTTGCCAGATTACAATGTAAAAGAAAAAAGAAGAGTCTCATACTACTTATTACAGGTGATCAATACTGTGAAACAATGTTGACCCAGGTTCTTTTTAGATGGGTAACTAAAAAAAAAAGTTTGGGTTTAATATATTATTGCATTGCATGTTGTCTCTGGCTTCTTATGGTCTACTGGCAATTCTTCAGGCCCCCAATGCTGTATCACAGACTGAATGAATGATAGACTATTTTCTTAGGCTTCTTTTCTTTGCTATATTTCAGTGGTGGGTAACACAGTAGAAGTAGAATCATTTTTGGAGTAAATGAGATGGAGAATGAGAGGACAGATCTCAACCCATTGATGAGTGACTTGCCATCACAATGTGGTGATTTTTCTCAATCTACTGAAGCCAGGCATGCCAAGGAATCTGGAAGTGGAGAAGCATCTTCATCCTTCTATTGCTACCATCATACTGTCTTTGTGCATTTTTTGGTCTTATATTAAACTTAAACAAAGATTATTCATCATTATCAGAATTCCATACATGCAAGTTTCAAACCACCCCCTACTCAGCTTTGGTTATCAGAGTTCTGACCAGTATAACAGAATTTGCCATTTTGGTTTTGTCTACATATTTTGTAATATTCTGCAACATTCTAAATGTTGTGTCGGGAACCTACCACCCCTCTTGAATATGAACTTGTCTGTGAACAAAGACTTTAAATAGTGGCATGTCGAAAGACAGATAGACAGAAAGTTCTTAGCTGAGCTAGTTATTGACTACTCAGGAGGTTTCTGTACCTTTTTACAAACCTATTAAAACCCTTTTTATTGTTACGTGTTATTTGGTGTTTGTCTCTACTAACCCCAAATCAACATCATAACACTAAATCATTAAGTTGCATACTCAAGGGTTAAGAAGAATGGTTAGTTGTATACTTTTCTGATTTTCTTAAAATTAAACTATTAAGCCAAACATTAGGATTGATTTTTGGTTAGGTTGGTAATGATAATGATAATGCTGAAAATAGCCGTTTCCATACAGCAAACATTTGGCAATTATTTCCTGAAAAGTTAATGCTACTGTAGGTTAAAATTTATAAAATGTTTTCTTAAAACAGCTTTTCAGGAACTTAGACGTCTCAAGTCCATTAATCATTATCAATCACTGTGTCTAATAATGATGGCAATTTCCTTTCAAACCTTTTGTTTTTGGCTGTGTGGAAAAGTTGATTGATTTTACATGTCAACACTTGTGTTATTTGATGTTGAATTTTGTATAGAGTCCCCAGTGAAGCTGAAACTCACTACTGGTTCAACCAGGTTGCTAACCATTACCCCATGCTTTGGTACCTCCATGGGACTGAATGATACAGGTTAGGAAGATAAAATGGAGAGGAATAGGATGTTATGATATGAAAAATATTCATCCATTGCTTATAACCTACTATAAAATGATAGTTTGGTTAATTGCAATAAAAAGCAACTGAAATTAAGATGTAAGAATACTCATCAAAAAATGTATAATAATAGACACTTAAATAAACAATTGCTTATTTCTTAATTGCTCAACTACTCAATTCTTTTTCTTTTATATGCCATGTTCCTTCAAGATATAAGAAATCATGACTCTCTACAACTTCCTGTTTTTGTTGCTTTAAGTAACTTTTGATCCTTTACTACTCTTCCATCCATTCACAAAAACTTGTTAAGTAGGTTACACACTGTTTCTCTTGTTTCAGTATGTCTTGTGAGTGTTAGATTCTCTAGGCTCTCTTCCCTCATTATGTTTCCCAGAAATGTCCAGTTTTATAAATATATGAATCTACTACATTACTACATCCTGCTAGCATTCATTGTCTAGATTAGCAAGATTAAATTTTAACAAAGAACCTTATTTTCACTGTAATCTCATGTTAGTAACATCTAATAAGAATATGAAACTGAATTTTTTTTTATGTATATAACAATTATTTATCCACTTCTGGCCCCTATCAAATTAACCTTGACCGTGGAAGGTATATAGTTTTCAAGGACTTTCTTTGAACACTTGCTCTTCTTCTCATAAGGATGTGAAAGATTCAGTTTTCCATCACTTAGGTCAGGCCTTGATATAATGTCCTATCATCTGATTGTTTTCTTTTGAGGCCCGATTCAGCACTTGGTGGTTATGAGGATACCTTCTAGGTCAACCCTCTGAGATATCTAGTTCTTTTGACAATTTGATGTGACACTGAGTACAAAGCTTACTTTGGTATCTCTTTGACTGAACCCAGTAGATATTAGGGTTACTCCTCTTAGATCAAAGGCTTCTGATGAACATTACATTTGATCCTGACCTCTGGTATTATATGGTGTGAATCCCACCATGTTACACAACTAGAGATCCCTTAAATGCATTATGAATAAGTTACAAGCATTTTCCATTATCTATATATATAAAACAGAGGATGTCTGTGTGTCTGTCTGTGTGATACCTTTTCACTCAAGATGCATCCAAACTAAACTTGGCATATGCATTGTACAATGTAAGAGATAGATTCTTAGCATAAAAAATTGATCATTTTTTAAAAATCAATAATCAATAAAGCCGATTAAAAATCAATAAATCCAACTTTTTCCTTCAATTTTGTTCAAACTTAGGTTACTTACATCATGATGAGTTCAACAATACCTCATTTTTATTTCTATGCCATTGCATTTAGCGAAAAACTGAAAAACAAAAATTGATTTCAACAGAAATCGATTTCAACACAAATTTTGAACAAAAACTTCCTTAATTTTCAAACAATCTAATACAAACTTCACTCTAATTGTAGCCAACAATAAGTTGATCATTTAATAGTGATTTAACTTGATAATTGAGTCCACCCGTATAGTGAAAATCCTTGTAAACAACGAAAAATTTTACTGGTTTCCTTCTTATTTTTCATTGATCTTTCAACAAATTTTCATCAAACTTAACAATTTCTTTATAAATGTATCTTCTTTTACATCTCTGGTAGCACACTGACAAATTGAATTTCAAAAACTCCAAAATAATTGTCGTCTGATGTGGGTCTACATGTTGCCTGTTTTACCCCTTCATGTCCTTGGCTAACTTCGATTGAATAAATACACACTACTTCTGTTATATCAGTAACTGCATTAATTGAAAAATTTTTTAATGAAAGTACTTTAAAGTAATTGAAGAAGATAGACTCTGTTACATCTAAACATGATGCTGTTTTTGCTCCATTCTAATTGAACACCTTTTCTGATTGACCAGCTGGGTATAGCTGCTAGTGTATAGATAAAATAAATCTCTTGTTATTTTAAATCTTACTATGTAATCAGTGTTAATATTTCCTGTTTTGTTGCATAATAGTAATTATTGAGAATTTCATCATGTATCCTCACTTGTGTGCATCATCAGCAATGAATGCCTAATAAAAATGCTATTACAAGTTATAGGAGTCTATGTTAAAAACACTTGAGTCACCTGTCATGCATACTTCCCCAATATAGAAAATGTAAAAATAGACAAAAAACAAAAAAAAACAAAACAAAACAGTCACCTTCACACTAGATAAATAAGAGAAATAGATTAAAATTATATTACATGTACATGGCCATTCTGATGTTTACCTTTCAAGACTCTGGAAACATATATCCTGAGTTTTCTATGACTGCTGGGAAACATATGCTGCATAGATCTTTCTTAGAATTCAACTGGGACAGAGATGAGATTCTACTGACTTTTACAGCCACAGACAAATATAGCATTTTAGTATGAAACCTATGCAGAAACTAATTCACTTTATGTGATTGAACAGGAAAGATGTGTAGGTAAGGTGATTTAATAATTACATATTTTTCATTGTAAAGGAAAGTAAATTGTCTCTAAATTTGTTTCTTTATGATTAATTGTTATGTAAGCAATATAGATCAAGATTTAAGTAAAATTTAGTTTTATGTTTCATTTCAATATCTAAGACAGCTGCGTATGAGGAGGTATTTTGAACCTGATCATATTGTTTCAAATAGTTTTAGTCCAGAAAAAACTTAACAAAATCAATCACTAATTTTGGGGGATTAAAGAAAATCATTGAAACATTTAAAAGGCACTGAGACTATTATGACTATTTAATAAAACAGATATGCATATATATATATATATATATATATATATATAGTCTTCCACAGACAGACTGTTTCACTGTATCACAGCTTATCAGTGTGGCTAGACATTTGATCACTTTAAGCTGGAATCGATTCCACAACAGTCGGAGATTTTCCCACAAACCATCGGCACACAGTTAAAAGAAAGGTGTATTTTTACATACTTATATATATATATATATATATATATATATACACCCTTGTGCAAATTAATTGAAACAACTGCTTTAGTTTCCTTTCTTTCATCATAAGGTCAGTTTTAGACCCACTGAATTGACGGTGTAATCAATTTTTATTTTTCTCTCAGATTAGGTCATTTGCAGTGGTGTGCAGTAATATGAATCTATTTTGGGGGTGTATGATGAAATTTGTTTGTAAAATATTGCATCATCCATGGTTACATCAAATTTTCATCATGCCCAGACACTATTGTCTCAACTGTTGATTAGTTGCCCTACGGCCAGTGTCTGTGATGGATGTTACTCCAAGGAATTGTATGAAAATTATAATGCAGCAGGAACACACTGACAAGCCTTCCCAGTGAACAAATCAAAGTACTATAGACTGCACTGGAAACTCTAATTTAAATCTAATCAAGAATCTGTAGTCAATCTGCAAGGAATGACATTGTGGAATGGACATATGATGTCCTAACCTGTGCACTGGGTCATGTTTCATTGGAAAAATACAAAAACATAAATAATAATGGAATTATTCATTTTGTTTCAATTAATTTGCACAAGGGTGTACAGGGGTTGGCTGGAAAGTTCATAGGTTGACCAAGATATACTTGTAAGTAGACACACCAGTTGGTAGAATAAATGACATCCAAGTGTACCAGAATACAACTTTTCAGCCAACCCTTGTTCTTGAGTTTTAAAAAAATGGGGTGGTTTGAATAAAAGGTGTGACTGGAATTTTTATATAATTTTAATTATATTCTATAAAGAAATGTTTTGCTCACAAATGGGGAGAAGTTTCCTGGATATTTATTCAAAGTGGTGATTGGAATAAAGATTTCTCTGGCGGATTTTTTTTCCCAAAACAAAATAATCATTGTGGCATATCTCTTTGAATCTCAAAGGAAATAGATTCTGTCCATTTCCTATAGCAAATATATAACTAACAGAGGTGTAAAATATATTTCCCTATACATACATTTCCTTTAGGCTTGCCTTGTGGCTGAGATAGATATATATATTTTTCTTATTTGAGTCCAGATAAAAGACAGGATTTTGAATGTTGATTTTCAAAGTAGGTAAACTTTACTCTTTGGAAGATACATTCTATCATCATCAAGCCGACCTTCAATTTTCACCTATCATGATGAATGGGTGTTTTCTCAAGGAGGCCTCATACCTTTGAGCACCTATTCAACCCAGTCCTCATCACACATACAATCCATCACTAACAGATATTGGGAAAAAGATTGGTTCTCTGTACTGCTCCAGTAAATACCTGACTCCTTCTGCTTTCTTCTACTTTCATAAGAGCCAGATGAGGCCAAAAATGGAGTACTGCTGCTATTCTTCACTCTCTAGTCTCAGTAGAACCCAAAAGTGTCTACACATCCGTGTGGGTGATGAATTATTTTCCACCTTACAACCCTTTTCCCACAGATGAAACATCACAAGCCTCTTGCTGGTCTATCACTATTTCTACAGAAAATATTCAGATGAATTTATTCCTTAGTTCCACCAGTTTGCCATGCAACACACACTGTAGTGAACCAGCCTCATTCCTTTTGTATTCCATTTGTATTCCACTCGAGATGGTCACATTCAATGTCACAAAAATCAAACAAGTGACATTTCATGAGCATGACTCTGAATTTATGTCTATCACAATGAACGGGTGTTCTCTCAAGGAGGCAACATGCCTTGAGCGCCTCTTGGGACTTAAGCTCAACCCAGACTTCAAGTAGAACTCGTAGATACAATCCATCACTAAATATGTTGGGAAAATGGTTCCTTGTACCGCTCCATTAACTACCTGACTCTACCTGCTATCCTCTAACTTTACCAGAGCCAGGTCAGACTCAAAATTGATTACTGCTACCATAGATGAACAGGAGCTGCTCAGTTTTCACCAAGAGTTGTGATTTCAATACCAGGCCATAAGAGTGGTGAACCAAAAGCTTGAAGAATTGAGTTAAGGGAAATAACTGAAACATCCGGAAGAGTCATGGTGCGTGGAACTAGAACAATCTACCCCAGTGAACGAAATAAAGGGTTCAGTTTGAAATTCCAATCACCTGAAAAAGGCAGGAGTGTACAATGGCTGAAATGTTGTGAATATGGCAATGAAGATGAGGATAACAGTCCAAATAATGTAAATAATGCAAGTAATCATAATACCTCATCTCAGAGATATAGACAGAAACAGAAACTTTATACATCAATTTTCTCTCATATAGCTTTGTACCATGTTAAGCTGAGCATAGTTAATTTTACTATTTGTGTTAATGACTGGTTATCCTTTTTACATACACCAGCACACTATCTATGTTTTTTACTGGATATTTGATATAAACATAATTCATATAAATCTGGGCTCCTCCTACCACTACCAGAATTGGTAAAAAGATACAGAAAGTGGGTAGTAGGGATGATAGTAAGGTGGCAGGATGGCATTAGGACTAAGTAATAACATTTTCTTAGAAGAGTAAAATTACAGTGAAATCACTTAGTTTATTTCCAAGCAAAGAAACAAACTGAAAATTACTGAACATGCAGATCTGAGACTTCTTTTCACCATCTTCCAGCTTGATATCACCATCTTGCCAAGCTGATATCCCTGCACCAAGTACATCCATCCCATAATGATAACTCCTCATCCCAGAAATTCAGACAGAAATTATATCTATCCCATTAAAGTTTTAAATCTACCCTTTCATGTTGCTAAAGCAGCAAAATTTTATTTTTAACTAGACTACCCATGACCTGTTGGGTCACTGACAGTTCAGATTATAAAACATTGAAGTTCAATATTAAAAAAATTTGTCTGTTTGAAGAAAGTTGAAATAAAAATACTTACTCTATAAACAACTCGTATTTTTAAATCTTATTCACTTAAAATATTTTTTTAAATATTTGAAATATTGTTTGTTTAAAGAAAGCTGAAGTATTAATAATTACTCTATAAACAACTGGATGAAACAGCAAAGCGGGGTCTCTTTGTGTTTGTCTTTAACTTAAAAATATTTTAATTAAAAATTGTCTGTTTGAAGAAAGTTGAAATAAAAATATTTAGTGTATTAACAACTCATAGTTTTAAATCTTATTCACTTAAAAATATTTTTTAATTCAGATTAACTTAAAAATATTTTAATTAAAAAATTGTTTATTTGAAGAAGGTTAAAATAAAAATATTTACTGTATAAACAACTCATAAATCATTATATGCCAGATGGATGCACCACACAAGCATGCAAACAATCACAGACTTTTAGTATTATATAGATAAATTCACCCCAAACAAGCAAAACTGCTACTAAGGCACAAGGGCTACTGAAAGGGAATGAAAAGACTTTAGTTAAGAGAAAGGACAATAAAAGATCAGGATTCAAGAAGACAGAAGATGGAGATTGGTGTTGCATTTACATTTTTGAGGATTATAAGTTGGAGTTAAGCAAGAAACTGACAGAGAGTTCCACAGATGAGAAGTGTGAGAAAAGAAACTATTAAAATAGAACATATAGTTACATCTAGTTAGTACAACATTGAAATGGCAAGATGTTGTTGTCAATCTATTAGTAAACTTAAATTCATGCAGTTGAGGCACCAAGAAAGAAAGCTCATTAGAACAATTGCTATGAAAACATTTGTAGAAAAAACAGAAAGAAGCCATGTCATGGTGGTGAGAAACTGACTGAGGTTGAGATGCCAGGTCAGGACTGATAATATTACAGACCCTTCTTTAGATTTTGTCAAGAATCTTAAGATACACAGCAGGAGCACCAGACCAGATATGGCAGCAATATTCAATGCACAGACGAATGGTAGGTTTATAAATGTGTAAGCTAGATTTTGACAAGAAAAACTGTCTGGTACGACAGAGTGAATAAATTGGTTTACTTGGTTAACTTGTTTTTTGGTGAAATAATTATGTGTATTTACAGTGTTAGTTTAGTCGTTGTTTTGAATTTAAAATATAAATAATACTAAGAGTTTTCATATGGGTATATGAGAAGTCACTAAGGATGTGGCCTGAGTGTTAAAGGTACAATAATTTGAAATATTTGGAGAAGTACCGATGTAAATTTATAATTTGATGATTATTTTATAGCAGAAAATATTTTTCGCTATGATTTTAATAATACTGTTTGTCCCACAGGACAATTTCCTTACAGATGAAGTGGTTCTACAGACACATGCTGCACAGAACATGTGTGCAACAAGAAAGTTCTAAAGAGAATTGGAACTAGAAAGACACTCATATTTAAAATCATAAAGAGGCATTTGAAATTTCCAAGACACATTATGAGAAAGGAAGGCTTAGAAAACTTTGTGTGAATAGTTGGCAGAGTAAGAACAAGCAGAGAAGAGATGGTAAAGGGTCAAATGTTTCTTAAAGGTACAAGGGACAGGAAATTGTGGAGAGCCATGATCACTTGTTTTGATAGGACACAGTAAGTAAATGATAATGAATAGGATCAGATTAATGTTATTGTGAAAAAAAGGCATGCTATATATATATATATATATATATATATATATATATATATATATATATTACAATAAACGTGCAATCAATTTACAAATACATGAATTATTCACACAAAACTAATGCAAAGGTTAATGATTTTAAATGGCGAGACATCCATCTCGCAAACAATTCAAATATTACACAAAAACCTCAGATCCGTTATGAATGAATTGATCCTTGTTCATATAAATTTCTGCCGTATTAGTTGTTATTTTTACACAAGCTTTCGTCTGTTCCTACAGACATCTTCAGGTATATAATAGATGTTGTTCTTGTTTTTTCTCTTAGTAATAAGAGGACATCGAAAAATATATGTGTATTTTATCCGAAATGCTATTGAAAATGAGATATTGGTTTTTGAACGCACCAAAGCAACGCTAAGTTTGATTTTGAATTTTTTCTTTTTTTAAATGTTTGCGTTTATACCAAATATGGTAATGAACAAATTATTTTACTGGTAAATTTTACTGTCAAAGTGGCATGAACTATATTGTTCAATAATTACAGTAATGTCGCACTTATTAACCAAAAGTTGCACATGGATCAGTTATTTAAATTACAATAAACGTGCAATCAATTTACAAATACATGAATTATTCACACAAAACTAATGCAAAGGTTAATGATTTTAAATGGCAAGACATCCATCTCGCAAACAATTCAAATATTACACAAAAACCTCAGATCCTAAGAGAAAAAAACAAGAACAACATCTATTATATACCTGAAGATGTCTGTAGGAACAGACGAAAGCTTGTGTAAAAATAACAACTAATACGGCAGAAATTTATATGAACAAGGATCAATTCATTCATAACGGATCTGAGGTTTTGTGTAATATTTAAATTGTTTGGAGATGGATGTCTCGCCATTTAAAAATCATTAACCTTTGCATTAGTTTTGTGTGAATAATTCATGTATTTATATATATATATATATATATATATATATATATATATATATATATATTTCGCCAAGTGAGCACTATAGAGGAAAAGGGAATTTTTAATGACTGCTGTTGCTTTAATGCATCAGTCTTTGTAAGAATTGAGCATTATGGCA
Organism: Acanthosepion pharaonis; assembly: GCA_903632075.3. Lineage (NCBI taxonomy): Eukaryota > Metazoa > Mollusca > Cephalopoda > Sepiida > Sepiidae > Acanthosepion > Acanthosepion pharaonis. Next base: position 203,109 of record CAHIKZ030000175.1, read on the forward strand.
GCCAGTATCATGTTTATATATCACATATATAATGTGTAAAATAATTAACTTTCTCTGTTATGCATCAATAGAGTAGCGGTAAGAGTCTCTGATGTCAAATTGGTTGAGCTTTGATCCTGACCTGAAGCAATTGGATGTCTAGCCACACTGATGAACTGTGATACAGTGAAACAGTTTGTCTGTGGATGATATATATATGATAAAAGTATAGTTTTAAAAGTATAGTTTTTTACTTATGGGATAAAATGCTCAATATCAGCATATATGGCCTAAAGATTGAATTTAAGCATGAAACTGAGTGTTGTTGTTGTGTGTATTGACCTCAATGTTGACATATATATATATATATATATATATATATATATATATATATATATATATATATATTATAATTATTATTTTTTAAAAATATGATTCCATTGCTACATAAGTGTTCTAATGTTTCAAAAACAGAATTTAAAAACTTCAGTTTAATTATAGAAACGGTTCTTTGTCACATAGCTAATTGATGTTATATTCAGTACTCCAACTTTAGGATTTCGTAGTAATTTTTATCTTTTTATAATCATTCAGTCTACTCTAAAGAATTGATGGATTTTATTTGTTAATCCACCATATGTTTATTACTTTAAAAAATATTTTTAGTGGATACCTGTATATGAGTATATACTCCATTTATTTTAAACAGTACTTCTTTCAATATTACTGGGCTGTGTACTCGAGAAAACTTAATAAAGAAAATGTGTCCTCCAGTTTGCTGCATGGCTATGAAGAGTGTCACAATAAAGTAAAATTTTACTTTGCCTTTAAAACACACTTATTCACACAGATTTTTACTTGAGATGCATATCTGCTCAGTTGGTATCAGAAACATAAACAAAACTCATTCTAAAGAATTAATAATTTTTATTTTTTAACCTGACATATTTTTATTGCTTCAAACGTTCATCCATTAATGTAAGTAATAAAATCTGTTGGACTAATGAATAAAAATCCATCCCTTTCTTTGAAAATATATATATATATATATATTATAAATTAATTGATTTAAAATATGTTTTTTTTTGCTACACAGTTCTAACCATGTTTTTTGTAAGAATAAAAATATCTATAAGAACACCGGATTATATATCTTACTGTTCTTTCTTTTTGTTTATATATATATATATATATATATATATATATATATATATATATATATATATATATATAATATCACTTGATAATTAGTAGGATAATTCTAAGGAGGATATAAATCCAAAGAGACCAAATACAATAATTAATACAGAATCTTTAAAAATCTATGAATGGATTTAAAAAAATTCTATATTCATAATTAAATATATATATATATATATATATATATACATATATTTATCACTTTAAACATTATTCTTAGTGGATACTCGTATTTGATTAGACACTCCGTTTATTTATTAAACAGTATATTAATTTATTTTCATCTGCCAACCTGAATGTCCGAGAAATCTTATTAAAGAAAAATTTATGATCTTTTCTTCAATAAGATTTCTTGAACATTAAGGTCAGTAGACGAAAATAAATAAATATACTGTTTAATAAATAAATGGATTGTCTACTCAAATATGAGTATTGACTAAAAATAATATTTACAGTGATTTTTTAGATTATTAAAAATTTATTACTTAGAATATACATATGTATATATATATATATTTGAATTATGATTTTGTAGATATAACAATTGTAACTCATGTAAAATTAATAACTTTTGTTATAAGCTTAATTTCAAGATAATAATGGTTCTAAATTGTAGTGAAGTGTAGTAGCAAGACAAATTTCAGTGATTGCAAGATCTTATCATGTACTTCACAGACCTGTGATTTGAGTTATGATTATATAAATTGCTAAAAGACATTTTCAGGAAATTATGATAAAAATGGAACTGGAATGTTGTGCAAAGGAAATTTAACTACCGATTCCATTGATCTCAGGTTTAATACAATTAGCCAAGTTTTGCTTTATTTTATTATTATTTATTTTTTCTCTCTCTAAAATCATTGCATATAAGTTTCCAAGCTATAGTGAATTCCTCTTGTACAGACCATATCACATTATTGTAATTTTTATAGGAACAGATTAACAAAAATTTTATAAGAACACTATGAATGTTTTGCAAGGGAATGTTAGTATATTTTATCATCAGTGATTGCTTCAAAATATTGACCCTGTGCAAAACTTGCTTAATTCAAATGTTAAGACGAGTATCCTCATTTTTGTTGTTTTGTCATGGCAATATATTCTTTGAGCTTTTCTCTTTTTGTAGACTGCTCCAGATTCAAGTAGTAAAGATTAATATAGATGAAAAGACATCAAAGTATTGCAGATACATAATATACCATAAATGGTAATGGTAATATTAGCCGTTTCCTTATAAGGAAATATTCAGTATGCAGAGACCGAGCAGCCAGTGCTACCTTTGGTTGAAATTTATAAAATCTTTTATTAAAAGAGTTTTCCAGGAAAATATGTTTCTCAAATCCAGTAGCTGTTATCAGTCTTCCCAGTATTGATGGAGATTTCCTTCTTAACCTTTTGTTTGAACTCATGTGGAATGTCATTACCTTGACTGTGCTATTATTTTCTCTATGAGCTACATGTGCTATCCATTTTAGTTGTTGCCATAGTTGGTAGTCCTCAAGTAATGTAGTTTCTGTTATTTGGTACAGTTCTTTGTGATTCTGTAATGCCAATCCACAAGATTTGAGAAGGATGGTCCTCACTAAGACCGGCATGCTTCATTTGCTTGAAGACATTTAATCATTGATCTTAGAAAGTGTTTGTATACAGCTGACAGTTTAGATCCATTTGAACAAGAGTGATGACACATATAGATTTTTTTTTGTACTTTCATAGTGTTTTCTTTGGAGGGTTCACCAATCCAGGTCAGAGTTAAAATGGAAACAACAGCAATTAAGAGGTGGTTCCATGTTCCTCAAAACTTTCAATCTCTTGATCAGAAGCCTTACTGCTAGATTTGGTTTATTGCCAACCAGCCCATGAAATACTGAATTGGCCAGATATATTTAAATATTTAGGAGATGAGATTTTAGAACAGAAAATAATATATTTACAATTATTTACATAATCAACAGAGGCAAACTGTCAGTGCCCTTCATTCTAAATGGTTCTGAAGTTATCTTATCCTTGACAGATTCAGCCAAGCAAGCCCTTTGCCTCCAACTTTAGGTTATATAACAAACCCCTCACAGAGCACAATCTTTGTGATATCTCTCAGGAGGTTTCCAGACTAATCAAAGTCATCTCAGGAGTTTTTCAGACCTATCAAAGTCTTGATTTTATGAAGGCTACTAGCTAAGCAAAGTATTAAGAAGTAGGAAAATCTTGTTAGAAACAAAGAAAAGAGTACTGAACTGTTAAGTAATATCAGCCCTCCAATATGGTAGTAAATACTGGATAATCTCTTCAAAGATGATGAAGAGACTTGAAGCAACAGAAATGTGGTTCTACAGAAGGATGCTGAGAATAACTTAGATGTGAGCAACAACAAAGTTTTAGAGAAAATGGAAACAAAAAGGACATTTGTATTAACATCAGAAAAAGATAGTTAAAATTTCTGGTGTAAATAATGAGGATGTAGGATTTAGAAAGTTTGACATTCAAAAGACATTTCGAAGGTAAAAGAGACAATGCATAACCTACCTTACAAGTTTGTGTAAATGGATGTCTGAACAGAGTTTAGGAGTGATAACAAAAAGATAAAATTTAGTAAAGGCTACAAAAGACAGGAAATCGTGAAGAGTTATGATCATCAACGTCCTAAAAGGTCATAACATATAGAAGGAGACTGGTTCAGATGTTGTTGTTTTCAAGAACCTTGACCCAGAATTATCTCCAATTTTGCCAAAGATGTTTATGAAGAAATGTTTCCTAAGCCCTTGGAAGGTATCTCGTGTGTCTTGTATAGAAGCATATAGGTGAGCCTTTATTCCCATCAAAATATTGCCCCATCAGCTTCCTTAATCTTAGTGTCATTAGCAAACATTTTGAAGCTATCATTAACAAGAAATTATCTAGAATTTCTGGGATGTGGGGTTATCATTATTTACACTATTTATATTCTGATTATGTCCTCATCTTTATTGCTGTTATCACAACGTTTTGGCCATTTTGCCCTCCAGCTTTCATCAAATATATATCAATGTGGATAACCTACAGGGAATTCTCAACTGGACACTTTATTTAATCTTTTGGCATAGACTATTCTCATTCCACTGCCCAGGTCTAGGGATATCATTTAGTTCTATTTTTTATTGTTCATCTGTTTCCACTGTGTTCAAGTACATACTGTCCAGCCCAAGGATTGAACCCAAAAATTCACAACCTAATACTTTAAATTAGCTTACTGTTCCATAGGAAAATTCTCTGTAGTGAACTTGGAGCCTTAAACCTGACCTCACTGATTATCAGAATCTTAAACCTAGCCTGCTGATTATTGCAGAAAAATTGGTAACATGCTATTACTATTTTGGTACTTGTCTAGAGGCAAGACAGTGAAAATGATTCACAATACTATAAATGAATGAAAGATCATTAGCATCTAAAAATTAAATTTGATAAATTAATCAATGGTTTTTACAATCTTTGAAAGACTTAAAATTTGTTTATGATTTCTTAGCTAAAAAGCAAGGATGAACTTATACACAAATCTAAAAGATAAAGTTAGCCTATAGCTATAGTATATAATAAATAAACCATTTTTAGGTTCATCTACAAATTCAGCATATAAGTCAGCAATATATCTGTGCCTGTGCTCAGTCAAACAAATAAAGAGTAGCCTTTATAGCCTCCCATAATCTGAGACTGGAAATCTTCAGTGTTTTATATGTGTACTTAGAGAATATGTATACATATTTTTCTGTTCACTCTTTACAGTTGGACTTCTTTTTTTAGATTGACTACCAAAATACCTATTGCCTTTTAGCAAAGAATCAAAAATCTATAACTGAATTTCTGGGACTGGGGTCAGTCTCCAAAGAAAAGTAACTTTCCATTATGCTAAGAAAAGATAGAATTAGAGATGGACTCTGATGCTTTCAGCAAAAACCCAATAAATCAAGTACATTTTGGTACCTACCTACACCAAAAAACATTTTCTGTACTGATGATGTGGTGGGAAGATGGATATATTCATGACATAGATATTCATAGTTTAGAGAAGAATGATCTTTAACAAAAAAACAACATCCTCTATCAAGTCTTTCAAGAAATAGGACTCAAGATAAACTTTTCCAAAACAGAAACTATGATCTGGAATTGGAATGAAAGCAGTGATTGCACCAACCTGATTCCATCATAAATATTCAGAATGTAGAATTAGTAAATACTTAAGACTTCAAATATTTCAGTTAGGAGCAATTATAACAAATTTAGTATTGGAGATAAATAAATTGAACATAGAATAAGTTGCACTTAACAGTTTAAAAGTAAAATTTAAATGCAATGTCAATTGCCATTTTTTTTTAATCCTGTTCTTTTATTGTCCTTTCTACTCAATAATGTATTATCAGTTTCTTTTACTGATTACTCTCAGTGATCTCTTGTATCTTAGTATTGCCTTGCTTGGGATGAAATGATTTAAAATAGTACCTGTAGTAGACTCTCCCTCAAACTACTCAACTATAAAAGAAACAGTTAAACCTTACTTATGAGCAGTAGTCAAATTGCATTGAATAAAGCTTCACTACATGCTTAAATGTTTGTCTGTTTTTCTTTATAGTAGCTTTATTTTTAGCCCTATTTTAGTGGCAAAGATATTCAAATCAAGGCTTCTAAAGTTGTCTTAATTACATCAATTAGATTCATTACATTCACATGCAAATATCCTTGGGAAAGGCATGAATCCATTTCATTCCCCAACTATTGGTTAATTAGTAGGTCTTGTATACAGAAAATTATTGGTATTCTCAAAAATTGTTAATGCAATATTCATTTGACTAAAAAAAAAAGAAAATTATTTTGACAATCCATAATATATTTTAGCTTTAAATAACTCAGAATTAGTTGATAAGTCATGAAAAATAAAGCGACCAATCTTAATGACAAGTTGAGCAATTTGAAAGACTAATCATTTCATACCTTTCATATATAGTAATTATTATTTCATCCATGAAAATAAGATATATTTTTACACATGAAATTTGAGAATCAAATATACAAGGTTGCATTGTAAATGAACATAACTTAGTTTAAAAATGTAAAAAAAAAATTGATAATATCATTAGAGAGGAAAATGTAAACATTAATATTACAGAAGGACAATATCCATAACAGTAATTGTGATAGTGCTAAAAAAAAGCTAGTAATAAAAGCAAGATAAAGCGAACACTTTCTCAACTGCCAAATTTTTTTGTGAATCAATAAAGATCTATATGGTGGCATGGTGGAGTAATGGATAGCAGCTTGGATTGAAGAATCAAAGAACTGAGTTCAAATTCCTGTTGAGTACATTACATTCACTTACTTACAAATACCATTGAGAAAGGTATGAACCCATCTCTTCCCCCACAGGTATAACAGGATAGATCAGGTCTTATAGTCTTGGGTGGCAACTGGTCTATGAGTAAGTCAGTCAGTTATGTGCCATGTATGATACACGCTTAGGCAAACATGTATCTTTCAATACATGACTGATGAGCCAGATTTTTGGGTTCAATCCTTGGGCTGGACAGTATGTACTTGAACACAGTGGAAACAGATGAACAATAAAAAATAGAACTAAATGATATCCCTAGACCTGGGCAGTGGAATGAGAATAGTCTATGCCAAAAGATTAAATAAAGTGTCCAGTTGAGAATTCCCTGTAGGTTATCCACATTGATATATATTTGATGAAAGCTGGAGGGCAAAATGGCCAAAACGTTGTTATAACAGCAATAAAGATGAGGACATAATCAGAATATAAATAGTGTAAATAATGATAACCCCACATCCCAGAAATTCTAGATAATTTCTTGTTAATGATAGCTTCAAAATGTTTGCTAATGACACTAAGATTAAGGAAGCTGATGGGGCAATATTTTGATGGGAATAAAGGCTCACCTATATGCTTCTATACAAGACACACGAGATACCTTCCAAGGGCTTAGGAAACATTTCTTCATAAACATCTTTGGCAAAATTGAGATAATTCTGGGTCAAGGTTCTTGAAAACAACAACATCTGAACCAGTCTCCTTCTATATGTTATGACCTTTTAGGACGTTGATGATCATAACTCTTCACGATTTCCTGTCTTTTGTAGCCTTTACTAAATTTTATCTTTTGTTATCACTCCTAAACTCTGTTCAGACATCCATTTACACAAACTTGTAAGGTAGGTTATGCATTGTCTCTTTTACCTTCGAAATGTCTTTTGAATGTCAAACTTTCTAAATCCTACATCCTCATTATTTACACCAGAAATTTTAACTATCTTTTCTGATGTTAATACAAATGTCCTTTTGTTTCCATTTTTCTAAAACTTTGTTGTTGCTCACATCTAAGTTATTCTCAGCATCCTTCTGTAGAACCACATTTCTGTTGCTTCAAGTCTCTTCATCATCTTTGAAGAGATTATCCAGTATTTACTACCATATTGGAGGGCTGATATTACTTAACAGTTCAGTACTCTTTTCTTTGTTTCTAACAAGATTTTCCTACTTCTTAATACTTTGCTTAGCTAGTAGCCTTCATAAAATCAAGACTTTGATAGGTCTGAAAAACTCCTGAGATGACTTTGATTAGTCTGGAAACTCTCTCTATATATATATATATATATATATATATATATATATATATATATATATATATTCTAAAACCTTGTTCCAATTGAAATGACTGCAGCAATAACAGGCCTAATACCGCTTACTGGAGAGCCTCAGATTTTGGCAAAAGTTTGTCTTCTTTCTGATAGATCACAAATGAAACTAATGAGATGTTTCTTCCTGAGCCAATATTGATCTCTGTTGCTATTTGATCTTACAAAGATGAACAAAAAAGAGTGAGAAAGTGAAGAAAGCTGAGGTTTTAAACTAATCATTTTGGAAATATATTTAGTGAAAGATTTAAAAAAAAAAAAGAAGTAACATGAAAGTGCACATGGTAAAAGACTACATTTGCTTCTGTTCACTTCACTCCCACCACTGCTCCACCCATCCTTTCACTTAGAAAACCAATATGTAGTACCAGCACTTAGTGTAGTCAGACACAATACAGTTGCATAATGAACAGCTTATAGGACAGTGATATGCAGCATGGTGAAGAACAGAGCAAGACATGATAGTAGAAACTAAACTGCATTGAATTATAAAAATAATCACCATGCTTTGCATTCGTAGCTGCTTTTTGGTCTCTCAAGGACAGCACAAACTTTAAATCTGAAAGAGAAATCTAAAAATAAAATTGAGAGCAGAAGAGAAGAAGCAAAACCAATTCCAACAAAGCTGAAAAACAAAGGAAGAAGGATTGAGAACAAAAAATCACAATACCTTGAAATATGAATGGATAAATAAATGCTTTCTTTTTTTGTCTTCTTCTAGTTCTTTATGTGTCATTTCCCCTCGCGACATACGCAATCATGGCTCTCCACAATTTTCTGTATTTAATAAATTTTGTCGTTTTGTTATTTCTCCTAAACCATTGTTCTGCCATCCATTTGCTCAAGCTCACTAAGTATATTATGCATTGTTTTTCTCTGTCCCTCTTCCATCAGTCTGTCCTGTGAGTATCACATTTCCCAAGCCCACTTTCCTCATTATGTTCCCTAGAAATTTCAACTGCCTCTTCCTGATGTTAAGCATAAGTTTCCTTTTTGTTTCTATTTTCTCTAAAACATCATCATGGCTCACATGTTCAGCCCATGGTATCCTCAGCATCCTTCAGTAGAACCACATTTCTGTTGCTTCAAGTCTCTTCATCATTAAGAAAATTGTCTAGCATTCACTGCCATACAGCAGAAAAGTGAAGTAATGGAATAACCTGTCACCCCCATGAGTGACTACACTATAGGTAGTAACTACCTATAAGTATCTAAGTCAACAAACCACAGAGTCTAGCTGAGAGCTGTTACATTTTATATGGGTTCTACAGGAATTTTTGGCTGAGCCTACAGGCATGGATACCCCACATTAAATTCGGCCCTGTGACACATCTGATCACTTGGGGAGGTTAGTAAATACACTAGCTGGGATTTGTTCACTCTCAACTGTTGTTGAACTCTCTGCCTTCGGGTAGAGAGGAACCCAGACAAGGCTATGCTGAAGGGCAGAGTCTCATCCGGGGCGGTAGACAAATCCGAACATGTTTATGCAGGGTTACGTGAATTTTTGGCCGTGCCTATGGGCTTGGATTACCCCACATTATATTTGGCCTTGTGGCACATCCTACCTTGTGGGGAAGCTGGTAAATATTTTCTAGCTGGGATCTGTTGAGTACAACTCAGACTTACATGAGAACTACCAATTTTCCAGTAGTAGCACTCACTACTGGATAATTTGCAATGACCTTGTACATAACTGTTACCTTTATTCTTATTGTACTGGTTTTTACAATAAACCTTTACTTATTTTATCCACTGTGTTGTTCAAGTATATATTCCTATTAGTATGGAGTACAACAAACATATTACATAACAGTTCAGTAATATTTTTTCTTTTTTTTTCTAATGAAGTTTTTCTATCTCTTAATACTCATTTTCCATCCTCTGTTAGAACACTTCCCATATATTTAAATTGTTGCACTTGTTTGATTTCAGTATCTCCAATTTGTAATTTGCATTTTGGGTTCATCCTTTTGCTAATAACCATGCATTCTGTTTTCTGCATATCTTGTTAAGATTTTTATATCTCTTAAAACTCTACTTAGCTTTTGGAATACAACTTTGGCCATCCAAATACATCTCCCGATTTCAATGTCACACTTTCCGTTCTCTGTTAGAACACTTCCCAGATATTTAAATTTCTGTGCCAGAGTGATTATAGTATCTCCGACCTGTAAATTGCATTATGAGCTCATCTTTTTGCTAATAACCAGACATTCTGTCTGTTGCAGTTTATGCTTAGTCCTTTCTTTTCCCTTTCCTTGATTTACCTTCTGTAGGTGGTTTTGTAGTTTTCTTTTTGTGTTTGATATCAACACAGAGTCATATGTATATCTTATGTTAAGACTGTGGTCATCAATAATGAATCCTGGGAGGACATCTACTTCTCTCAGAATCATCTAAAAGGCACAATCATGGACTAGAAGAAAAAAATGCAGTGGAGGTGAAACAATGTCTAGTAGTCATGTGATACTAGTAAGCAATTAATATTTCTGAATAGGATGTCAATTCTCTTTGGGGACTGAAATTTGTACATGTAGTAGATTATAAGAGGGAAAATTGTACATGCGCTTCAGTTTTCATTTTCATGTTTGCCTAAGACTAAAAAATATATTTCAGTTTATCAAAAGATACACATATACAAACATACTTAAAAACTTTTGTTCACAAGTATATTTGAGAAAAAATATACACAAGAGTCAATTATATTTTTTTTGTTAAATAAAACCGACAAGATTTGTCTGTTTAATTTTTCATTGTATTTTCCCAATTTTCAAATAAGATGTTGTGTATTCAGACTGAAATTTCAAATAAAATTTATGTTTGTGCTGTTGGTTTATTCAAATACTTTTGATTTTATCTGTCATTTTCAAGGGCTCATGACCATATCCTATTGAAACACAAATTCTTATCCAATCACTGAAGTTAAACAACATTGGTTTGAACCTAGATGAGTGACTATTTAGGAATACTAAGTGCAGTAAGCTTTGATTTGCAGGTGGCAGAATGAGAAATCAGAGAGCCAAGTTCAAATTCTGGTCAAGTTTGTCACATTCATTCATGTGCAAATATCCTTGGGAAATGTATGAAACCACTGCTTCTTCCCCAGATATAGGTTAAATAGCAGGATTGTATCTGAAACTCACTGTTATCTCTAAAAAGTGTTAATATCAATATTTACCTCACTCTTACAACCCAAAAATTAACCTACAAAAGGTTGATAAGCCATAAAAAACCAAATCAATCAATCAATGAACCATCCTGGGTATGACAATAAACTACATCTGCATCCTAGATAAGATGATAGACTACATTCAACAGTAATGCCTCTGATCAGGAGGTTTTGAGGAGCATGAAACCACCTCTTAATTGCTGGTATTCCTAGGTCCACCATGACCCAGGGTGGTAGCACCTGTTAGAGTCTCAACTATGGGCAAATACTTAAACCTTAAACTGTGGTCAAAACACTATGAAAGTGTAAAAATAGGCTTTAATACCAGCAATATATTTTTTGGGAAAAATTATTACCAGCAATACATTATTACCGGCAATACATTTTTGAAGAAAATAAATATTACCAGCAATACATTTTTAAAGGAAAAAGTATTACCAGCAATACATTTTTGAAGAAAAAAGTATTACCAGTAATGCATTCTTGGAAAAAATATTACCAGCAATAAAAATCTTTTTGGCATTAAATAACCCATAGAGGTTGATATGCCATAAAACAAAACAAATCAAACCAAACTAATCAATGAATTAATCAGTCATTTTCAAGAATCATGTGATGTCTGTATGGTAGGTAAGATTCCATTGGTTATATCCTGATATTCATTAGAAAATTTAAAATTTAAAATCATCCATGGTGATGCCATAAGCAGTGGTTAAGTGGAACCCAACTGCACCAAAAATAATGTGTTTTTTTATATACATATTAAATATTTCATATACACTTCAAGATGTCTCCTGTGAGAAAAGATATTTTATTTAATGTAAAATCCAGAGATGGATATGCAATGTGATAGGTCCTAACCTAGCATCTTATCTACAGTCACTTTCTCACAGATGTGATGTGGCTTCTCTCTGTCTTTTCTACAAATATTTTCATGGCAACTGCTCTGACAAGCTACTTTCACTGGTACCCCAATTGCATTTAAGCATGCAACTAGGTTAGAATCTTGGTCACACCCTTTCATTGTTGAAACGGTTAAATGAAGCCATCTCTTCTACTCCAACAGCTTCTTCTCTTACACTTCCCGGCAGTGGAATTCCCTTCCTCCTACTTGCTTCCCTGATAGCTATAATCTTCAAATATTCAAATGTAATGTCAATTGGCATCTTCTGATGTCTTGCTCTTGATCCCCATACTTGTCTGTATCCTTTCCTCAAACACCCCTCTTTACTCTTGCTCTCACTCTCTGTAACCCTTTGCGTGCTAGTGGCACTCCTACCTTGCTTGGCGTGAATTGATTAAAAAAAAAGTTGTTTCATTTGTATAATAATGGCTTATAGTAAAAAAAACACATTCTAACCTTTTGATATTCTCCCTATATTTCCAAAGCAAATATTCAGATAAGCTACAGATCAACCAATTCAGACCTTCACACTGCTTGCTATATGATTTATACAAGATCAATTCATTCTCATTCTCTTCATGTTGTATATGGCAAGAAGCCCTTACAACAAACTCATTCAGTAATCCTCAACCTTGAGTGGCTCTTGGGTCTTGTATTAGGTGAACAATAATATAAAAAATATAAATATAATATTAACAATAGTAATGCCCACCTATTGATATATGTAAAATTATATAATGCAACACTTATAAAAGCAAACAGAATATATATGTTTGTGTGTGTTTATGTGTGTGTGTGCATGTGTGTGTGTGCATGTAGACATATGACAAGTACTTGGTCATTTGTGGAGTTCATGCTGATTCTTTTCTGTTCATCCAAATGGTTAGCAATAAGCTAGGACAAAAATTCCTTGCTTTAATTGAAAAACATTTTCCTAGACAGCAAACTTAGCAAGATCTTTAATAAAAAAAAAACTAAAATTAAGTTAAAGCTGCACTGAAAATCTAGAAAGAATTATAAAAAAACATAATAAAATCCTGAAAAAACACGCATGCCAAAATCAAATAAATAAAGACCCTAAATTAAAATTAGACAAAACTAATGAAAAATTATGTGATTGTAAAAACCCTGAAAATTGCCCTTTGGATAATAAATGCTGCATAGAATCCGTGGTATACCAATGCACAATCTCATCCATCGAGAATCCAAACATTGAAAAGATATATATATATATAGGATCCACAAAGAAAGAATTTAAAATAAGGTGGAGACAACACAAAGCTCCTTCAATAATATTAGAAATAGAAATCAGGCATCCCTATTTAAATATTTTTGGCATTTAAAAGAAACAAATAAAACACCAAAAGTAAAATGGAAAATAATAAATAGAACAAGAACTTGTAAAACCTGGGATGACCCATGCCCTTTATGCCTTCATGAAAAACTACACATTATTAAGTTTCTAAAAAATGAAAATTTATTAAATCAAAGTCATGAGATAATGTTTTTTACTAACACCAACAAATATTCGCCTTAAATAATTAGCATTTAAAAAAAAATTAAAAATTTCAAAATCTATAAACAAGTTCAATTAAAGCAATAAGTTTAAAGCCCCTTTAAGGAGTTGTCAACAAAAAACAAATAAATAAACACCAAAGACTACCAGAAACTATAACATCAATAATGTTAAAGTCTTAGCATACAGAAATAAAAAAGAAAAACAGAACTACTACATCAATCAATTAGAGTTTTAGCAAGGAGTCTGATAAGATTTGCCATTGTAACCAAACAAAAAAGCCCAACCCAAACTTATATGACTCCAAAAACCTGACATCCCACAAAAACCCCAACTTCCATCAAAGCAGTGACCTGTTGATAAAGAAAAAACAAACCCCAGACCACACCTCCATTCAAAACTATAAATGAATAAAACATTCCATACCATAGTTATTCCAAAACAATGCTTGAAGATGAAACTGCCACCTAGTGGTTAAGGTATAATATTGGAATTAAACTTAAATACTGCTGACCAGTATTGAAACATAGTAATTTCTGTGTTGCGATGGAATCATGTTTAAAAAAAAAAAATAATATATATATATATATATATAATATATATATATATATATATATATATTGTTATACATTATTTATATAGAGACAAATATTTAAGGAAATGCTCTGTTTATAATAAACAGTATTAACAACATTTACCACTTTCATCATTATTATTTGCTCTGTTCTTACATTGGGCTCTCTTTGGATTTATATTCTCTTTGGAATTATCCATATGAATTATCAAATAATATTGATATATATATATATATATATATATATATATATATATATATATATATATGTTTAGAACGTTCTTATTCTGAGCATGAGACCCGGGTTCAAATCTCCCCATAGTTGATTTCTCAGGAAGAAGACTTTCTGATGCTATCGATCTGGAGTGGTCTATCCCAGTGTTTGGCACTTCAAAAATGCCTGAAATCCATGACATGGGTTGACACAAGCATTGTGAAGGAAATTGGGTTGATGGAACCCTTGGGTGTCGTTAATAGCTGTGCTCGCATGAAGTCACAATTCCTCATGGTCGAGGACTTGATCGTGCTGGCTTTGTTCAAATTGTTGATCACGCTAGATAACATGCTCTTTCCCAGAAACTGTAACTAAGATCTGCTCAGCATAGTTGTTGAATAAGCACAAATGTGCCTGAGCAAGAGGCTGAAATAGGGATTGGCTAGATGCCCTAATAGACAGGTATCCTCGAATACGAGTGGCCAGCTATGCATATATATATATATATATATATATATATATATATATATATATATATATATATATATATATATATATATATATATATATGTATATATATATATATATATATCTTGTGTATATTTTGGCAGCATGTTTTCATTAAGACATTAATTAATTTAGACAGGTTTTGTCAAATTATTTTTATTATGATCCTCTCATATTCACAGACAAGCTTCTTAGTATACTTATTAAAGGACACACATATGATTCTGTCGACACACACACATATATATAATTTTATATAAATATGATTCTGTCGATATATATATATAAATATATAAATATAAAAATATATTTATATATAATTTATATATATATATGTTGACAGAATCATGTATATATATAAATATATATATAAATAAATATGATTCTGTCAACACATATATATATAAATATATATATATATATATATTTATATATATATATATATATATATATATATATACATATGTCAACAGAATCATAGCATCAAATATATATATATAACATAGCATAAAATCAAAAATATATATATATATTTATATATATATGTTGACAGAATCATATTTATATAAATATATATATATTTATACAAATATGATTCTGTTGGTATAAATATATATATATATATATCTAAATATATATCTAAATATATATATATATATATATATATATATATATATATTTATACATATATATTTATATATATACATGTTGACAGAATCATATTTGACGACATTCCTGACGCCATAGATTCCCATGTTGGCATCTACGTGGACGACACTACAATTTACTCCTGCCTCAAAAACAAATCTAGTGTCGGTGACAAAACTAACCTAGCCGTGCATCTTGAAATGGACCTCCAATCGGTTGTTAATTGGGGCAAGAATTGGCTGGTCAACTTTAACGCCTCAAAAACGAAACTACTCTCTATTAATCACCATAGAGCTCCTTCCCTGAACCCCCCCCCCATTAGAATGTCTGATAGTCAACTTCTTGAGAGCAACTCCCTGTGTCTGCTCGGTCTCACGTTGACTGCTGACCTTAGATGGAACAAATACATTGAGTCAATTGCTTCTTCCACCGCGAGGAATGTTGGCTCTCTGTGCCGCGCCAGGAAATTTTTCTCCCTGGAATCGATACTTCAAATATACAAATCAACCATTCGCCCTTGCATGGAGTATTGCTGCCATATATGGTCTGGGGCACCTTCTGTTTACCTCGGAGTTCACGACAAGATCCAAAGACGGATATGTAATATAATTGGCCCTGATCTGGCGTCTCGTCTAAAGTCACTCTCTCACAGATGCGCCGTCGCCTTTCTCTGTCTTTTCTACAAATACTTTCATGGTAATTGCTCCGATGAATTCAAGCACCTTACGAGGCTGGCATCCCACTCCCACCCTTACACTGTAGAAACTTTTAAATGTATCCGTCTCTTCTACTCCAATACCTTCATACCTCACACCTCTCGCCTATGGAACACCCTTCCCAATTACTGTTTCCCTGAGAGCTATAATCTCCAACTATTCAAATGTAATGTCAATCGACATCTCCAGTTACCTTGATCTACCCACTATCCTTCTCCTCATCCTTTCTTCTATCACTCCTATCAGCTCTCACTCCAAATCTTCTGAAACCCCCTGCATCCTAGTGGCTTCACGCCTTCTCGGGGCATAATGCTTAAAAAAAAAAAATATATATATATATATATACATATATATAAGTATGATTCTGTCGACATATATATATATAAAGATATATATAAATATATAAATATATGTATATATATGTAGATAGAATCATATTTATTTACACGTATATATAATGTGAATACATATACACAATAAATTTTGTAAGTATAAATATAACAAAAATAGAGTGAATAATATTTTCTGTTATAAACAGAGAGCAAGGTTTGTATTTTCACACTCATTTGCCTTCACGTTTGTTGTATCTCTGTGGGGCTGGGGATGGGGGGGGGATTCTCTGAAGAAAAATCCCATAAATTAGATAAACCAACTTTGTACAAATCTAATCTGCTTTTGTAAGCACAAATACTCACAAGATGTGTTTCATTTTTCCAAGGCAATTTTTGTTTGTTTGTTTGCTTGTGCTGCATTTAGACTTATAACATCCATCTTTCTGAAAAGCAAGAGGTTGGGTCGTCCATATCTAAAAATATTTTAAATGTTTTAGCTTTTCTGGAAGGACTATGGGTTGTTACTGAAAACTTGTTATTTTTTTTTTGTTTTTAACTTCATTTTTTTTGTTCAGTTTAAATTTAAATCCTGTAAGTAGACCAGAAAAATTATTCTAAAGATTTTTCTGGTACAAACCAGTTCCAATTCCTAGTAGTCATAGATATTATTTCTGCTCTCACTAAGCCACAACAAAGATAAAAAATTTATCCAATTCTATATTTTAGATTCTTCCATAATTCAGAGCGCTTATGTCTATATCATATTGAAACATTGGTTCTTGTATAATAACTGAAGTTAAGCAACATCAAGCCTAGTCAGTACTAAGATGAGTGATCACTTGGAAATACCAGGAGCTATAAGCATGGATGTGTGGATGGTGTAATTGATAATGGCTCAGAATTGGAAATCAAAGAGCTGAGTTCCAATTCCAGTCAGATTTGTTATATTCCCTTATGTGTAAATATCATTGGGAAAAGTATGAATCCACCTCTTCTCCACCCAACCTATGGGTTAATTAGTAGGACGTGTATCAGTAAATTAAGTCCTGGGTATGACAATAAGCTACATCTGGCAGCAATACCTCTGATTGGGAGATTGGAGGTTAAATAACCTACAAAAGGTTGATAAGCCATAAAAAACAAATCAATCAATTCAGTCATTCAGAAAAATGTTACACAGTGCATACCTAGAAACACAACCCTATCAACTCTTAAAAAATTCTTTGAAATTACTCAGAAGATACTGGACAACTCATGCTCAAATTAATCCTGGAAAACATAAAATTGGTTCAAGGCAAAGAAAAAATTAAATAAAAAACCTTAAACAAAGAACATTTTGTAATGAAAGCACTTGCATAAATGAAAAATTCTTCCTTACTTGAATATTAAAAAAGAAGAATCAAGTATCATAATAAATTTTCATTACAATTTACGAAACGAAAGGAAAAAGGTTTTTCCAATCAGAGATATTTCAGAAGACAGCTAGAAAATATACCAATTAGAATATTTGTATTAGAAAAAAAATGTTTTAAATTTCATAGTCAAAGCACTATTATTTTAGTATTAGTTTTACTTTGTCTTTACTACATTTGCTTTTTATCACAACACTCTTCATTATTACTATTATTTTATTACTAATTTTAATCCAACTTATTGTTGCTTTTTATTCCAGTTCTCATAAATTTGTCCTTGTTCATAAAATTGTTATGTTAAATATAAGTATGTTACAAATTATTCACATTAATTAATACATAGCTTAGTTAAAACAATATACTAAATGTTCATAATAATATAATTCTTAATGATAATAAATTAAATATTAATATAAACAAAACTTGCTAAATAACAATTATTTAAAAAGGAAAATGATTTATACCAGGACATCTTTAAAAAAATATGTATTTTCATAAATAAAGATAATGAATAAATAAGAATAAAATGAAAATTATGATATAATAAACAAGGCAAACATTAGAATAAATAAAAAATAATCATAACTTTTCTTAGCTTTCCTGAAACAAGAAAAAAACATGTCCATTCATTGTGACAACTTCAGCATGAAATGATTGCAAGAAAAAAACAAACTTTCTTGGTCAATAGACTCTTCATTATTAGTAGTTTTACTCTTTTCTGCTCTTTAACAGGTTTTTGTTTTTAATCCTGGTAGATGTCTAGGCACTCTCCTTAAAAGATAAATCTGGTTGGGGAACAAGTTTAGTTATCGATGAGCTAACTATTTGTGCAAAAATTGGTTGGATGAACACACAGGAAAAGAAAGGATGGAAAATGTAGGACAAGTCCAATAGGTTCACTAGGCAAAATAAATCCACACTTCTCAGTCTCAGAAGCAAAAACCGAACTACTATTGAATGAGTGTACTATGCTTTTATGCACCTGACCCAGCCAGAGCTCAGCCAATGAACACCCAGAAGCAGCCAATAAAAATGGCTACAGGTGACACCACCACTTCCATCAGCACAAAGTGTTGCCTGATTGACCATCCATCTGAAGCTCACCGATTCACCGTATCCACACTCCCTTGCAAAACATACACACGACTCTGGCCCTTTTGGGTCACCAAGATAAGTCACCATTACACCATGTGTCTGGCAGTATAGGTTTACACAGTACCATAGAGTGAGCTGACATAAATAGTGGAATGACCTTCTCATTAGATCAATGGCAATCTAGCACAATGGAATAAGGAATAAACTAAGCTTTATATATATATATATATATATATATATATAATAGCTGGCCACTTGTATTCAAGGATACCTGTCTACTAGGGCAGCTAGCCAATCCAATTCAGATACTTGCTGAGGTACATTTATGTTTGTTCAACACCCACAGAGTCCACCTGTGGTTTATACTGCAACTATGCTGAGCAGACAGTTACAGTTTCTGGGAGAGAGCATGTTATCTAGCATGATCAACAATCTGAACAACACCAGCACACTCAAACTCTCAGTCAAGATGACTTGTGACTTTGTGGTAGCACAGCTAGTGACAACCTCCCAAGTCTACAATCTACCTAATTTCACTCATAATATATATATAATTGGCCCTGATCTGGCATCTCGTCTACAGTCGCTCTCTCACAGATGTGCCATCGCCTCTCTCTGTCTTTTTTACAAATACTTTCATGGTAATTGCTCTGAGGAGCTGCATTTGCTGGTTCCCAGACTTCATGAATTCAAGCACCCTATGAGGCTGGCATCCCGCTCTCACCCTTTCATTGTTGAAACTATTAAATGTAGCCATCTCTTCTACTACAATAGCTTCACTGTGGAACACCCTTCCCTATTCCTGTTTCCCTGAGAGCTATAATCTCCAACTATTCAAATGTAATGTCAATTGACATCTCCAGTTGCCTTGATCTATCCACTATCCTTCTCCTCATCCTTTTTTCTATCACTCCTATTTGATCTTGCTCCAAATCTTCTGTAACCCCTTGCATACTAGTGGCTTCCCACCTTGCTTGGGGTGAAATGCTAATATATATATATATATATATATATATATATATATATATATATATATATATATGGGTGTGTGTGTGTATTCAAACAGGTTTGGTTAAATAATTTAGACTTATCATGTTGATTAGTTTTTATTGTGATCCTTTAAAGTTCACAGATTAATTTCTTGGTAGCCTTAGAAAATTGATTAAGAAAAATACCAAAATTGTCTTTCAAATAATTTTTATTTTATTTTCCCAAGTACTTTCAATCTCATTTGAGACCATCTTCAGGGGGTTAAGTTGTCTGTGAGTATGTATATGTGTTTCTGTAAATTCAAAACATTTCAACTGTTCATTTTTACTGCTTATGCAGCATTCTAGATTTCAAAACTCCTTCCCTTATACTGCAAAAAAACAAAAAAAAACCCAAAACATGTGAACTTTGAAATCTAGAATGCTGCATAAGCAGTAAAAATGAACAGTTGAAATGTTTTGAATTTGCAGAAACATTGAACTTGAAAGGATCACAAAGAAAATTAATTGACATGATATGTGTAAATTATTTAACCAAACCTTGTTAAATAAAAATATACTGCCTCAATATACATATATATATATATATATATATATATATATATATATATATATATATATATATATATATATATATATATATATATATATATATATATATATATATATATATATATATATATATATATATATATATATATATATATATATATATATATATATATATATATATATATATATATATATATATATATATATATATATATATATATGCAGCCGGTGTGGGTAATGACATGGCATTGCTAGGCAGAGGTCTTCCTAGATTGAAGTCAATATACAGCGTGGAGTGTTATTATATATATATATATATATATATATATATATATTTTAAATAAAAACAGACCACTTTAAGGTTCCCTGTAATAAATTATTTCACCACAGCCCTTTTAAAAGGACTGCGGATCATCAAACTTTACTTCCAAACCTATATATATATATATGCACTCATAGTTACAAGCTTATTATTTTCTTATGCATATAAAACATGAGCAAATACCGATATATGCATATATATATTCATATATGTATATATGTATATGTAGAGGACATTATGTATCTATGATGAGGTTGAGTTTGATTGTCTATTATAAGAAGAAAATTCTTTTATCTGAAATTGCACATGTAAATTTTCCCAAACAACCATAAATGTCAAATCACCAAAGTTCAATTACACCTTTATTGGAAAAGAAAAAAGAAAGAAAAGTAATCAGCCTTATTGAATGGGATGCCATTTTTTTTCTTTCTATAGGATATAACATTCATAAATCTCAAGGATAAAACTTATTTCCCATATAACATACATTTGCTCCTGTTCTTTACAAAGCTTCTGACTATAAGCACACAAGAAATGTCTTAGTTTTGTTTCATTAAGTGAGTGAGATTTAGAACAGAACATTTTCAGCAATAGATCATTAGACAACATTAAATTTGCTTTTCTTTTAATACAGTTGTGCTTTCTTTAGTTTTGATAAAGGCAAAAAGTAAACCTTGCAACAGGAGAAATTGAGAAGTTATTAGAAATTTCTAAGAATTTAAAGCCAGTTTTTTGTTGGTTGAAAAGGTCCGTAAAGGAAAAAATAATTAAAAAATACAATCAAGAATTTAATCATTATTTACACTATTTATATTCAGACCTCATCTTTGTTGTTGCTATTACCTCCTTAATAGGCCTAGCATAAAAATAAATACCAGACAAATGACAAATGATAGCAAATCTTCAACAGCAACTGCAGCAGCTGTAGCAAAATTGTTATACTCCGTGCTAAGGGAATAAATATTTAACACCAGGTGGATAATAGAAGAAAGGTTTACTGTACACAACCAGTACAATATGAAATACGGTACAGTTATACGCACAGGTCAATCTAGTAATGAGTAATTGGAAGGTTGGATGTGCTTGTGTTGCCTCGCTCTCACTCTTCGTCGAGTATCTCGTAGACAGTTGAATTTATAGATACTTACTACCTATAGTGTAATCATTCATGGGGGTGACTGGTTATTCCATTACATCAAAAATAGAAAAGCTTCAGTGAATGCAGTCAAGTATTACAAACAGCAACAGCAATAAATTTATATCGTCTAAGGAAGAAATCATCTAGAAGACAAAACAAAGAGAAGACCAGTGCCAAGATGTCTGGACTAGGAGAAAAGGCTATCACCTTCTGTGATTTTGAGATCTCTTTTTTCATTGTTTACATTATTTGTAGCCAGACTAATATCCTTATTGTATCTAATCATTTCATTTCAACTGTTGTAACCTCTGGGCTTCTTCAGGTGTCTATCAGGATAACCTTCAGGGAATTTCAAACTAAACATTGTGGATGAAGAATTGTACACCCCACCCTAGCATAGCTTTGCCAGTTTTGCCAAGAAATCATTAGGTCATGCTGTCAAAACAACTATAACCCCCACCCCCGGAAGAGACTTTCTGTTTTCATTCTCTTTTTCTCATTTTCTTTCCCCTTAGTGACTGACCACACACACACACACACACACACACACACACACACACACATAGAATTCCTCACTTTTAATGTATTTTTTCTTTTGCGTGCATACTATTGTATTTTCTCTCCATTATAAAAACAAAAATATCACCTTGTTGAAATTCATTCCATTTCTTTACACTCACCATTTACATGTGTAAATTTTTTTTTCACTGATTTTAGTCTAATTAGGGGCAGTGCTAAAACACCCTTTATTTAATCTACAGGGGTAGATTGTTCTTGTCCTCCCATGGTTCATGTCTAGGGATATGTCTTTTTCCAACATAAATTGTACCTCTGAAGAAGACATTGGTTAAAATTTGTGTTGTTATGAATTTTGAATGCAATTCAAAATAGCAGGAAGATGAGATGAAAATAAGCATAAGAAAAACTTTATAGAACACAAAACTCAGAGCCAAAAATGATGCTATCTGTGTCTCTCCATGTAATGACACTCTCCCCCAGAATACAGCACAATTTATGTATGCTTGTTTACATACAAGAAATTTACATAAAAAAAGATTAGTTTACATAAAGAAGAATTTGCATAAGAGTGGTAAGAAAAAGAACAGAACAAAAAGAAAAAAGAATGACTTTAATCATTGAAATAACTTTTAAAAACATAACACCATTACATTAAGTAACTTTCACACATTTTGCATGGTCACCATAAAGTATTCACAGTATTTACATTCAGACTAATAAAGTACTCAAATATTGATATTTTATGCCAATCTACGAAAGATGTTTTTATTAAACAGCATTAATTCCATCTATATTGTGGTGATGAAATGAAAAGCCTACATGTCCAAGTGATCCTGTGGTGATTAAGGCAAAAGCCTACATGCCCAAGTGATCATGTAATGATGAAGGCGAAAACCTACATGCCCAATGATCATGTCATGATGAAGACAAAAGCATACATAGCCAAGTGATCATGTGATGATGAAGGCAAAAAACTACATGCCCAAGAGAACATGTGGTAATGAAGGCAAAAACCTAAATGCCCAAGTGATCATGTGGTGATGAAGGAAAAAGCCTACATGCCCAAGTGAGCATGTGGTGATGAAGGCAAAAACCTACATACCCAAGTGATCATGTGGTGATGATGAAGGCAAAAGCCTGCATGCCAAGGGAAGATGTGGTGATGAAGGTGAAAACCTGCATGCCTAAGTGATCATGTGGTGATGAAGGTGAAAATCTACATGCCCAAGTGAGCATGTGCTGATGAATTAAAATACCTACATGCCCAAGTGATCATGTGGTGATGAAAGCAAAATCCTACATGGTCAAGTGAAGGTGAAACCTGCATGCCCACTTAATTATGTGGTGGTGAAGGCAAAAACCTACATGCCCAAATGATCATGTGGTGATGAAGGCACAAACCTGCATGCCCAAATGATCATGTGGTGATGTAGGCAAAAACCTGCATGCCCAAATGATCATGTGGTGATGAAGGCAAAAACCTGCATGCCCAAATGATCATGTGGTGATGAAGGCAAAAACCTGCATGCCCAAATGATCATGTGGTGATGAAGGCAAAAACCTAAATGCCCAAATGATCATGTTGTGATGAAGACAAAAACCTACATACACAAGGGAACATGTGGTGATGAAGGTGAATCCCTATATGTACAAGTGATCATGTGGTGATGAAAGCAAAAACCTGCATGTCCAAGTGATCATTTAGTGATGAAGGTAAAAAACTGCATGCCCAAGTAATCATTTGCTGATGAAGGCAAAAACATGCATGCCCAAATGCCCATGTGCAGATGAAGGAAAAAACCTACATGCCCAAGTGATCATGTAGCGATGAAAGCAAAATCCTACATGGCCAAGTGATGAAGGTTAAAAGTAATCATGTGGTGATGAATGCAAAAACCTACATGCCCAAATGATCATGTGACAATGAAAACCTACATGCCCAATGGATCAGGTGGTCATGAAAGCAAAAGCCAACATGGCTAAGTGATCATGTGATGTTGATGGTGAAAACTTACATGGCCAAGTGATCATGTGGTGATGAAGGCAAAAACCTATATGCACAAGTGATCATGTTGTGATGAAAGCTAAAGCCTACATGGCCAAATGATCATGTGGTGATGAAGGTGAAAACATACCCAAGTGATCATATAGTGATGAAAGTAAAAGCCATCATGGCCAAGTGATCATGTAATTATAATGGCGAAAACCGACATGCCAAGTGATCATGTGGTGATGAAGGCAAAAGCCTACATACCCAAGTAATCATGTTGAGATGAAGGTAAAAACCTACACGGCCAAATGATCATGTGGTGATAAAAGCAAAACTCTACATGGCCAAGTGATCATGTGGTGATGAAGGTGAAAACCTGAATGCCCAAGTAATCATGTGGTGATGAAGGCAAAACCTATATGCCCAAGTGATCATGTGGTCATGAAAGCAAAAGCCAACATGGCCAAGTGATCATGTGGTCATGAAAGTGAAAACCTACATGTCCGAGTGATCATGTGGTGATGAAATCAAAAGCCAACATAGCCAATTGATCGTGTAACGATGATGGTGAACACCTACATGTCAAGTGATCATGAGGTGCTGAAGGCAAAAATCTACATGCCTATAGTATCATGTGATGATGAAGGCAAAAACCTACATGGCCACATGATCATGTGGTGATAAAGGTGAAAACCTATATGCCCAAGCGATCATGTAGCGATGAAAGCAAAATCCAAATCTTACCTTGAAAAAGAATTTGTGCTCTCTCTTCTACTTGTTGCTAAAAGAAATCAAAATCTGGTGGACTTTAGTAGACCTCAGAATATGGTTGATCTCTACCAGTCTTAACCAATTACATCCTTTCTTACACCAATAAAAGAATGCTACTTTGGACCACTGGAATGTTTGACTCTCTATGGGTGAAGAAGGTAGTTTTGTGTTGTGAGTTGTGAAGTGAACTTTTGCATCCTTTTGATTTATGCCTTTGGCATTTTCTGATATTGCCTTGTGAGACTTATTTTTGACCTTTAGAATTATGACCTTGTAATTATGATTTTAGGGATTTAAATGTCTCTATTGCTATTTACATTACATATAAAATCAGTCTTCATATTGAATCATTATCATTTTCAACTCTCTCTCTCTCTCTCTCTCTCTCTCTCTCTCTCTCTCTAGGGTTCATTTTTATTCTATAAGTAATGTGTATCCATTTTTGTCATTAATTTTCAGAAGTTAATTTCTCTGGGGTTGGAGTCAATTATTCAAGTGATTGAAGCCGTTTTCAATTTTCTTTCATGATAAATGTTTGCTCTCAAGGCCAATTGTAATATCTGATTTCTTTGGGAAGTTTTCAACTTTAGCTTTTGGCGAAGCATCAACTGGAATATTTTCCAAATGAGTTCACAAAATCAATAGGTGAAAGATGAAAACTTATATACTTTAATATTTTCTGAGTTTTCAGTAAACATTTGATCAGCCTTTACTAATGTGTTTGCAAAAGTTTATTGGATGGTGGGATTATTACATTTCTTATTAACTTATTCAGAGCTGATATCATCAAGGCGGGTCATATACTGATATAATGGATAAAATTTATATAAGAAGTTGTTTTTTATTTAAATGGAGCATAATCAATATCCTCTACCAAAGGTTCCAAGAAATAAGATTCAAGATAGACCTTTCCAAAACAGAAACTATGAAATTGGAATGAAAGCAGTGATGGTACATGCCCTGATTACATCATAAAAATTCAGGATGTAGAATTAGTAAATACTAAACATTTCAAATACCTCAGTGTATGGATCAATTATAACAAATTTATTATAGAAGATAAGAAAACTAAACACAGAATAAGCTGTTCTAGGGATAGTTTCTCCCAATACCATAAATTGCTACAAAACTAAAACATTAACCTGAAAACTAATGTTATGTTTTAAATAGCCTCATGAGATTGAGACTTTCATATGCATGCAATGCATTGTACCATATATAAAAATATTTGAAAATATATAAACTGTCACCTGTATACAACCACTTTTTAATACCAATGGTTAAAAACAGCTTAAAGTGAGTGAAGCCTGTGGAAAAGATCACCCTTTTTCAAAACTTGTGGACTGGTACCACAGTATTACAAGGAACTGTACCAAATAACAGAAACCACATCACTTGAGGACCACCAACAGCAGCAGAAACTAAAATGGTTATCACATGTTACTCAAAGAGAAAATAATAACATAATCAAGATGTTGACATTCCACAGTACTTCAAACAAAAGTTTAGGAAGGAAACCCTTATCAATACTGGCAAAAGCAATATCAGCTACTGGACTTGAGAATCCTATTTTCCTGAAAAATTGTTTCAAGAGAAAATTTTCTAAATTTCAAACAAAAGTTGTATTAGCTGCTCAGTCAATAAATGCCAAATATTTTCTAATAAGGAAATGGCTAATATTGCCTTTGCCATTAATTTTTTCACTATTATTAAGTTCAGTCATATATAATTTTAATTTTGGTTTATCAAATTTATTCTTCACAAAATAAGGTACAATTACATTTTATTCAGTTATATATTTACCATGATTTGCAATGACTTGTGACCACTTATTAGTACCCTTTGAGTAAAATTTCACATATTTTGATTTGAAAAAGTTTTCAATGAAATCTGGAATCTGTTTCTCATTAAAGAAATTGTTCGCCATCAGAGCATTTTGGAATAATTGAAAAAGATAATAATCAGTTGGTGCAAGACCAGGTGAATGTGGCAGGTGGGGTAGAACATAGCAACCAAGTTCAAAAGATATTTCTAGTGTTATTTTCAAGATATATAGCCTTGTGCTCACATAGAAGATGAATAACAGTTTTCTTTTTCTTTTTGATGAAAATTGATCACTTTTCAACCAAACCTTTTATAGAGCTCAATTTTGGAGGTTCGTTCGTCAATCCACTGCCTTTTGTGTTAAACATTTTGTCATATGTCAGTATAGTCCAAATTTATTCTTACCTGACTGCCATGTATGATTGGTAGTTAGGATGATATCATTACAATTGATTCCTAGAAATAGAAATTACTTAAAACTATAATATATATGTTGAACCATCAATAATTTCTGTTTTTTCATTAGTCAAATTTATTTTCAAAAATTAAAGTACAATTACATTTTATTCAGTTATATATTTACCATTATTTGCAATGACTTTTGATCACTTATCAGGCAGTTTTTTTAAACATTTTAACTGAATTTCATGAGATTTTGATATGCAAAAGTATTCAATGAACTGTTGAATCTAGTTTTAATAAGAGAAAGTTTTGCCCCATCAGAGTGTTTTGAGGTGATCAAAATAGTTCATAATCAATTGGTACAAATTCAGGAGAAAATGGTATGTGGGGTAACACATATTTCCAATTTTTTTCTTGTGATATTCTTGCTGGATGCAGTCTTGCATTGTTACATAGGGGAACAACATTTTTACTATTGGTGACAGCATGGCACACTTAAACTAAACTTTTATGAGATCATTGCAGCTGATGATACTGTGTTAATTGCAGACTATTCAAGATCTAAGATGAATGCTGAAGGTGATCAACCAGAAAAGTTTGGAGTACAGGTTGAAGATCAATACAGGCAAAACTAAATCAATGGTGGTCTCAAAGAACAACACATTTGGCAATTACAAGCAATTGAACTTGGATATCAATGGTGGGAACAATGAGCAAGTCAGATCTTTCATCTACCTTGGGTCCCTTATGATAAACAGAGTCAGTTGTGATGAAGAAATCAGTAATAGCTCTCTGGTTGTATCTGAGTATACCGGTCTACATAGGATGGCTAGCCAATCCTTGTTGCAGATGTCTGCTCAGGCACATTTGTATTTGTTCAACAGCCACACAGCCTACCTGTAATTTATAGTGCAACTATGCTGTGTGGACCTTATTTATAGTTTCTGAGAGTGAGTAAATTACCTGGTGTGATCAACAGTCTGAACAAAGCCAGTATACTCAAAACATCAGTCATAATGACTTGTGACTTTGTGCTCACATAACCATTGACAGCTTCCAAATAGTTCCTTCAACCCACTTTCACTCACGAGGTATGGGTCATCTCATGGCATGCTTTTCAGACACTTTTCAAAGGTGCTGCATGCTGTGATCACCTCCTCAGGCTGATAACATCAAAAAGTCACCTTCCTGACAAATCAACCATATTAAAACTCAAACCCAGGTCCATGGCTGGAAAGCAAATATTCTAACCACTCATACATATGCCCATAGGTAAAGGATAACAATATTTAAAAACTAATTGACAAAGTTGAAGAAACTATTGGTAATAAGGAAGCTTAAATTACAAACACACTTGTGTTTCTTAAAATCTTACATGTGGTCTGTATCTTAGTATGGTTCAGACATTTAGACACTCAAAGCATCTAGCAAAGCATCAAGACATTTGAGATGTGCTGCTATTGCCACATCTAGTGAATATCATGGACTGATAAAAGGATGAACAACTCAGTGATGCAGGAAATTGGCTATTGGTAATTATCTCTCTCTCTCTCTCTTTCTCTCTCTCTCTCTCTCTCTGACAATAGCAAGGGAAGAAAAATAGCGTTGTTCGGTCATATGGTGAGACAAAAAAGAAATTTGCTGTTGCTCTGAATGAGGAAGATCTTCAGTAAAAGAGTAAATGGTCGGCAGCATACAGCATGGTCAGACAACTTCAAGACGTGGACTGACTACAGCATGTAGAGATTAGTCACAATGGAAAGAGACAGATCACAACTTTCCAACTTAGTCCAAATACTGTAGTTGTTTGCAGACACAATGTGGTGATGATGATGATGATGATGATGATGATGATGATGATGCAGCTGCTGGATGTATAAATGTGCATTTAGCATTTCATTGCATTTTGAGAAGTCTAAAAGAATAATACTTTGATGATCCCACCACATGGACAACAATTACCTTTTTTCCATGGAACTCAGCTTTTGGGGTCAGTTGTTTAGATTTATCCTTATCAACCCACTGCTATTAAACATGTTAGTGTATGGCAGATTTATTCTTACCTTCCAAATATGATTAGTTATTAGGATGATACATTTGTCATTATAATTGGTTCCCAAAATGAAAATTACTTCTGTCTCCCCCTATTGCATTCTTTATCTCCATTCTGCTTCTCAATTCTCTTATTACTCTTTACTCAATGCATTAAATTCTGTGCACGATTTGTTGTTTATAACCAACATATCAGCAAATGTCACTGTTACGGCTCTAATACTTATTACACATGGATGGTGAACTACTCCAAAATTCAGGGTTCTTTGTTTTAAGCCAATTACCTTCCACATTCCATACCTCTTCTTCTATAGATATTTTTTTTTTTCACTTTGACATCCAATCTACATTCCATTAAACGTTTTTGGGCTCCAATTTTTTTCTCCATGAAATCTCATCCCCAGTGTTTTGATAAATGATTGCTTGGTTAACCCAACACCTCTCACTTGCCTGAATGCTCTTTGGTGCAAAGATGCTATAATTTGAAAACCAAAAACAACCTTTGTAATATTGTCAGTGTGGCCTGAAATTACTTGTCTCAAGTCTTCTTCTTTTTGACCAATCCTTAATGAACATGTTGCAGCTGCTGGACGTATAAATGTGCATTTAGTGTTTCATTGCTTTTTAAGAAGTCTAAATGAATAATACACCAATGATCTCACCACATGAGCAACATTACCTTTCTTCCATGGAACTTAACTTTTGAATTTGACTATCCTTGTCAATTGACTTCCTCTTTCATTGAACATTGTCATTTCTCAGTGTACTCCAAATTTATTCTTAACTGCCATATATGATTAGTAGTTACACACAATATATGAAATTTATCTATATGTATACATCTATATACATACATACATGCATGCACACACCAACATAGTTTTATTATTTATTATTATTACAGTTGATAAAAATGTTGGGTTAAAATAAAATCCATTAATTCTTTAGAATATATATATATATATATATATATATATATATATATATATATTTTCTAAAAGATTTAATATATTTAAAATATATATATATATATATATATATATATATAATATAAGGCAGGATGTGTATATGTGTGTAATGAATGCACGGCCACAATTTTCAACGGATTTGCATCAAAATTTACATCCACATGCTCCAAGTTAGTGGGAAGACAAAGACTGACTTTGCATTTCCCAACACCCATTGATAGTGAAAATAATCGATTTTTTCATGCTTCTACAGCAGTTTTCATGTAGTTTGCGGCCATTTTGTACTGGCCAGAGTGAGAGCCTATAGCTGGCTGTCACGAATAGGCAGGAAGATCCTATTGGCCAGTGTGAGAGCCAACAGCTGACTGACATGAATGTTAACTAGCATGCAAAAAAATCGATAGCTGCATTCATCACAAATGGGAAAAATTTAAATCTGCATGGCACTTTACTTCAATTGGCTCATTTGCTTGCTTAAACTCAATGTTGATTCTGATTCTGCAGAACTGGGTTGGGTGTGAAAAAGTATTTGTTGTTAACATTATTTTTTCATTCGGTTTTTCCAGTTACGAGTCCTTTTTTAAAGCTGATCGTTTTGTGTTCATTTTATTTAGTTCTTTTTCGTAACAGATTTAGGGTTTAGTATAGAGCTTAGAAAAAAATTGCAGTATGAGATAGGCAAGAAGTAAGGCATGTAGCAACATCAGCACAGAAAATGGCACTCCTTTAAAGGCAAGGAAGGGAAAAAATATTTTAAGTCAAGTGATAGCGATTGCTGTATGAGTCGTATGATTTTTTAATGAAGCACGGGCAACGCCGAGCCGTGCTGCTAAATATATATATATATATATATATATATATATATATATATGTGTGTGTGTGTGTGTGTGTGTCTGTGTGTCTGTGTGTGCTGTGGTTTGTGGAGAGTACTCAATATCTGTGATAGACCTAACATATTCAGTTGTATAGATATGAGTCCAGATTCCTGTTCATCTCCTCCCAGCTATGGGTACATAGCATGACAGACAAGGTTCTATAGCCTTGGATGGCAATTGGTCTACTGCAGAAAGAAATAGCAACCTACTGCAGGAAAAAATCTGCCATGTCAGTTATATATTGAAAGATACATGATTGCCTAAGTGTGTATCACACATAGCACATAACTGACTGACTGAGCCTTGGGTTACAAACTCATATGGATACAATTGAACATATATATATATATATATATATATATATATATATATGCAGGGGGTTACAAAGACTGAGAATAGGGAGGATTGAGGAAAGGACAAAAGATGATTGACATTCAAGTAGAAAAAAAAAGGCAATTGATGTTGCATTTAAATTTTTGAAGATTGTAGTTATCAGGGAAGCAAATAAATGGATGGGAGTTTGTTGTGGCCTGTTAGAGTCCAGAAAGAAAGTCATGGGAAGAAAGCAGGTTGAACAAGTGTATTGAAATAACAGAATATATATACAAAATAAGAGTGTTATTAGTCAGCAGATAGAAGTGTCCGTCTGAACTATCAGGTTACCCTGCGTCCAGACGGCCTTGCCTAAGAAGTCTCGCAGGTTAGTATTTATGAAGGAGGAGGAGGAGTTCATTCTAATATAGATAGGTCACCATAACACACACACACACACACACACACACACATATATATATATATATATATATATATATATATATATATATATATATATATATATAAAGAAATAATGTATTTTTATCCACAGTTCACAGTTCGTTATTTATTATTAATATATACAATAGATTTAGGGAATACACTCTGGGTTTCTCAACAGTATATTTTTTGTTTACTATCCTCGGTTGTTCAAGCATTTTTATGAAAGAGAATGTGCCTTTTGGCAAGAATAAAGTTTCCCCTATATAAGGAGATGCAGGTTTGAAATGGCTATTCAAACATGTGTATCCACCAAATTTGAGAAATGTCATATTAATATGTATATATATATATATATATATATATGCAAATATGTAAAAAATAGGAAAGAACTTGTTAGGTAAATAATCTGAAGTTCTTTAGTATTTTTGTTTTTATTTTTAAAAAAACAGTGCTCGATACAAAAGTAGAGCCTAAATTATAATTATTTTTTAAAAATATGATTCCTTTGCTACATAAGTGTTCTCAGGTTTCAAAAACAAGTAACTCTGGACTCAATGAACAACATATACCTACCTTACAGAAAACCTAACACTAACCCCTTGTATCTACACTCTAAGTCAAACCACCCATAATGAAGCATATACCCTCATCAATAGAGAAAAGAATCAACATGAACTCTGCTAATAAAGAAATATTCCAACAACTCAGTAATTTTTATAATGCAGCCCTAAAAAACAGTGGATACAAAAATGCTAACATCAGTTATAGAAACAATTGTACTAACCAGAAGAAAAACAGAAAAAAAAACATCATTTGGTATACCCCTCCGTTCAACCAAATAGTTAGTATTAAGCTAGGACATAAATTCCTAGCTTTAATTGAAAAACACTTTCCTACAAATAGCAGACTTAGCAAAATCATACTTATTGTAAAACCCAGGTTGTGTGTGTCAGTACGTTTATATATTGGATCAGATTTCCTAGATTTTTCAACTGATTTCAACAAAACTTCACAGGACTATGTAAAATTACCTTGCGGTGGTTCTGACAGTGCCAATTTGAAAACACGATTAAGAGGCATCGCTGTTTTGAGAATGAAAGGAGGACAACTCATATCGTGTTATACTTATAAAACCCAGGTGTGTGTGTGTGTGTGTGTGTGTGTGTCCATTTATATATGGGATCGGATTTCCTACATTTTTCAACCAATTTCAACAAAACTTCACTTTTTTTTGGTTGGTAGTGTTTCTTATTGTCTTGCACACTTTTTTCTTTATTTGTACATTCAGAATGCTTTAAAAATTCCATTTACAAGACAATTGTTTATAATAAAATTGAAAGATTCTATTCAATCGGTAGACTCATAATGATTGAAAACAATGTTTTTGTTTGAGTTTGGGTTTGACCAATTCATAAAAAAAACAAAACAAAACAAATAGAAACTAATTAAGACATGCGTGTCCATCAACCTTAAATGATAATCTTCGTCAATTTTATTTTTCAGTCTTTATGATGGTCGATACTTGATCTATCTCTTACTGTTACATCCCCGGGCAATGCCAGGCTCTACTGCTAGTCTTTAATAAAAACACCTTAAAATTAAGTTACAGTAACTTAAAATCTGGAAAGTATCATAAAAAAAAACAATAATAAATCCTGGAAAAACATGCATGCCAAAATAGTATTAATAAAAACCCTAAACTAAAATTAGACAAAAATAATGAAAAATAGTGATTGTAGAAACCCTGAAGATTGCCTGTTGGAAAATAAATGCTGCATAAAATCTGTGGTATACCAATGCACTATCTCATCCACTGAGAGTCCTAACACTGATTCTAATTCAAATTCTAATCAAGCCTATTGTGTTCCTTTTCACACAAATGCCCTTGAAAAAGGCATGAATCCATTTTCTTTCAGCTAGGGATTGAATAGCAGGTAAACTGGGCTTTCTTGCCTTGAATGGAAGCCAATCTAGAAGTTTTCAAAATATCTTTCAAAGTAGGCTCTTAACTACTGTTTGGGTGGAAGCTAATCTGAGAGAAGGAAAACTGCATTCAAACCTTCATAAATAATATGGCTGACTGGGAAGTTTAGACTTGGTAGTGCCACAAGTCTAGAAAGACAACTGTGAAGCCTGAAGTCTGAAGAGGAAGGGGAAATATTGAACTCTGTTGCTCTAGATACTGTTGTTTGCTCCAATGACTCTTATGTATTACTGGACTTCTGATCATGATAATAATTGTATGTTGGTCAAGAATAGAACAATAGAGCATTTTCAGTTATTAAATAGCAGTATTGGAAAGTGTGTGGAGGATGAAATGAAAACAAGGCATAATTTTTAAAAAGAGGATGATAATTTAACATTGTTTAGCATTTAACACATTAACAAACAAGCTAGCTCATGAGACATTGTTCTACCCAGATGTTTAGTGGATTTGACAATGATAATAATTATTACCCTAACACCAATTTTCTACAATATCTTTCAAGGTAGACTCTTACCTGTTTGCAAACTGGTACACAAATGGGAATGCTCAAAAAAAGCCATACTACAACCAGTGTAGTATTGTTAAATTTCCTTAAACTTTTGTGTAGAAATACAACTGATTTTTTTAAAAATTCAGTATAAAAGTGTTAATAATATTGATTCTGATAGAAGCAAAAAACAATTATGATGATTATTTACATTATTTATATAATCTTTGTTGTTATCATAGCAATCAAAACATGAGAGGCAGCAGCAGCAACAGTTGCAGCTGAATCAGATGGCAGGTTAAGTTTAAGGCAAATTGTCCTAAAGGAAATGGCCTGGTGCAGGGATTGGCAACCTGTGGCATGGATGCCACACATGGCATGCCAAGCAATTTCTAATAGCGTGCAAATGACATCACGAAAGTCTGAACTAATAATGACTACAATGCAAAGAATATATTTAGTTGTATCAATTTTAATATATACTAAAGTATTATTATTATTATATTACTATATGAAATATACTAAAGTATTGTTATTATATTACTATATAAAATATATTGTAGAACAGGTATATTGACCTTGACTTGTATAAAAATACGTATGCTGTTGGCTCACTGAATGATTTTAAAACCCTAAGTCAACACATAGTTAGCAAAAGGTTGCTGACCCCTGGCCTTGTGGATAAAAGCATTGGCTTGTGAATTTTGGTGATGATTGTGAGTTCAATCACTGGGTTGGGCAGTGTGTACTTGCACTCAATTGAAATGGGCAAGCTAATAACTGTAAAGTACTAAATAAAATATGAACTAGGGTTCAGTTCAGAATTCCCTGTAGGTTACCCAGATTGATATACATCTGAGGAGCACCAGAGAGCAAAACAAATAAAATGTGATAACAACAAGTAAGATGCAGACAATAGTTTGAATATAAATAGTTTGAATAATGATAATTCCTCATTCCAAATATTCAGACACAAATTTTGATGATAATTTTATTTTTAACCATAATGATATTTTCACTCCAAGAATTAAGCATAACCATAATTTATTTAAAGTTGATCTCTCTTCCAGCTCCATGCTTTCCAGCTAACTTTAATCTGAAAAACTTTAACTGCAATGACAATTGCTGTCTGCTATCCTCATGATTAATCTTCCTCTATTCTCACTCCTTAGCAATGTTCTTGTTTCTAACTCTTCTACACCCAGTAACCCCTTGCATTTCTATGACTTTAGTGTCTTGTCTGGGTTGAACTCAGTTAAAAGTAAGATGCTTCAGTGAAAAAGGGCAGCCTCTATGTTTTCCAATCACCAAAGTGTTCTTTATCTTCTCCAGTAAGATTAATGATAAAAATGAATTTAACAAATGTCTTTTAAGGGCGTATTTGCCATTTTGACAGATGAACAAATCCAGTCTTTGTCAAGGGTTTCAATAAATGCAGGAGATAAAATAAAGCCAGTTTGGAATCACAAATTAACATCCAATTTGGCTGCTTTTCTTTTATTTAGAATCTTATTTCCTTTTCTTTTTAATTTCACATTGCAAACACAAACACAAAAAAAACTTAACAGTGACATGAAGAGTGTCACAGTAATTAATTATAAGCATAAGCCAAGTGAGAACCTGAAGTTATGTTGAGCTCTTGAGATATTGTCCTATTGAATAATGGTTGCTATTTTACTTATTTTCTTTTATTGTCATCTACAAGGTTGCCATGCAAAAGTTAAATGGATAAGAATCAATTGATTTCAATAGAATTTCATCAGTGAAAAATCGATTTTCATTAATAAAATTTTTGATTAAATACGTCGATTGAAAATATAATGTTGAGAAACAAAAAATAAATAGCGAAAGATGCAGAGCAATCATAAAAATGTTCAAATCAAACATGGAGCCTTGAATATGCAAAATAAGCAACTGAAAAGGATTCAATGTCAAGTGAGGTAATGTGATCTGTGCGGAAAAGAAGCTGATGTTGACTGAACATATCAATGTAAATACAAAAGTTCCCAGCTTATCCACTGGGGATATCATCTAACAGATGTCTGAAACCACAAATAATACACAACCATATATAAATGATATTTTTCCAATAGATACATAGCTATGATACAGTTTGATTTTTTATTGATTAATTGATTCGTTTTCTACAGCTTAGCAACTATTTGCAGGTTATTTAAAGCTAGAAAACTTTTTAAATTTGTAAGAATTTGTTTTTTTTGTGGATATAATAATGATTTAGTAATACTTGTATTACTAATTAATCCAATGCTGGGGAGAATAGGTGGATTCATTTCTTTCTCAAGAGTATTTGCATGTAAGTGAATATAAGAAACCAAACAGGAATTTGGCTCTCCAATTCCCAAGCAGTCACTCATCTAGGTACTGAATAGGCTTGATATTGCTTAGCTTCAGTGATCGTATAGGAACTGGTGCTTTCTAGCCTTGGATGGCAGCCAGTCTAACAGAAGGAAATAAAAAGATTTCCAAGCAACGACAAACTTATATGCATGAGTTTGTTGTTGCTTGGAAATCTTCCATGTAAATAGAAACAGACTATCATCACTGTCTTGTCCATGTATTGCTTAATGTATTGTAATGTAATTGTCATCTTTGATAATGGCTTATGTAAGCCGAAAGCTTAGATAGGATTAAAAAATATGTATCAATATTGTGATTTTCTTTCTTCATTTAATGATAATGTTATTAAGCTTATCAGATGATATGAAAAGAATTTACATAAAATAAATAGACAACACTTGTTTATATTATTTAATGAAACATGTATCAATGAAAAAATGCTGCCTAAATATGCACATTTTAAATTACACACACACACACACACACACATTCTTTTCATTCTCTTTCGTTTCTAGTAGCCTGTTGTGTCTTAGTAACATTATCACCTTGCTTGGGGTGAATTGATTAATATATATATATATATATATATATATTTTAAGACATTTTTATGTTTAAAATTATTTTTATAGATACAAATATTTAAGTAAATACTCTGTTTATAATAAACAGTATTAAACAACATTTATCGGCCTGATGTCCGAGAAATTTTCACAGAAAATATTCGTCCTCCAATGATTTTCTATTTTGTTTGTTTACACCTAGTAGTAGCAGATATAATAGTCTTAAGTTATCCAAATTTCTTATAGACAGCAATGTCATTTATTTTTGGCTAGTTTTCTTTCATCTTATTTTTGTTCCTTTTTATATTTATACTCAGATCATTTTCTCCAACTGTTTAGTAAGCAACATGAAAATGAAGAAATGTCCTCCAATGAGATTGTAATTCACCTGTATTTTCTGGAAACATTTTTGACAAGGATTTGATCCTGTAAACACATCAAATATATGATAAAAATGCTTCATCTAAGAAATTCAGGTAGTTAAAGACTTGTAGCAAAGGGGTGGTATAGGATTGTAATGGACCTAGTTTCTGTTGACTCCTGTTTGTAGCAGGTGGAGTTTCAGTTAACCCTTGTAGATGAAATTGAGAAAATGCATCTTTGTTTTAGCCCTCATTTTACTTTTGTGTATTTATTTAGCTCATTTCTTATTTATATGTAAGCTGTTTGTTCTCAGTAAATGCTGCAGGTTATCCAAATATCTTTCCAATGTAAGTTGAGCTTACCTGGCAGTTCAAATATGTTTTGTGTTGCTGTTTGCCAAATGCTTTTGTATAATCAGCAAAATATAGGTAATGATCATATTTGTATTGTAATGATCATATTTGTATTGTAATGATCACTGTATTGTAATGATCATATTTGTATTGTAATGATCACTGTTTGTATTGGTTACTCTGATATCATTCTGATCATGAAGATAGAATTTATTGTTCCAATGTCATGAACAAAGCCACATTGTTCATGTTCTATGTTTGGTCTAATTTTGCGATGAATTATGATCATTAAAATGAACCTTAACAATAATATTATCATTACTGAAGAACTATTTGCAGTTTTACTAACACATAATCAATACTGATGACAATTGCCAATAGCAATGAGAACATCACCATTTGTTCAAACAGAAGTAATACCATCAACATAATCAATACCATATTTATCAATCATATTATCATTAACACAACTATTGTTAATGGATGATACAATCAATACTATCTATTCATCAATACTGCCTTAAAGAATTAACATTAAGATAATCAATATTGATACATGTAAAGTCAATATATAGCTTACTCCAGACCCCAGATGGAACTTGTATATACAAGACATTGATAAAGATTCTGGAAAAAATGATGTACTATTCCACTAAGTACTTGATTCTTCCTACTATGCTCTAAATTTACAAGTTCCAGATCAGGTCAAAAATGAAGTACTGCTGCCATATCTGGGCTGGAGCTATCCAGTCTTCCCTTTCCAGTTTTGATAGAATGCAAAAGCATCTACATAGGTGACAAATTATTTTCCACCATACAACTCCTTTCCCACAGGCAAAATGTTACAAGCCTCTCATTATTCTATTGCTATTTCCATGGAAAATGAGCTACATTCCTTATTTCCTGCAACTATAACTGTCCCAGCTCTGAACTGTCATAGGCATAAGAAACATTTCATAGGGACTGTGAATTTCACATCTCAATGTGACCTTCAAACCAAAACCAAGATATCTATAAATGTTCTCTGATTCTGAGAAACCTTCACCCTGAGGC
Source organism: Acanthosepion pharaonis (assembly GCA_903632075.3). Taxonomy (NCBI): domain Eukaryota; kingdom Metazoa; phylum Mollusca; class Cephalopoda; order Sepiida; family Sepiidae; genus Acanthosepion; species Acanthosepion pharaonis. The sequence goes on from CAHIKZ030000175.1 coordinate 242,375, forward strand.
AAATCACCCTCATTTCTTTCATCTTCCATTAGTAAGAGGTAAGTTCCACTCAAACAGCTTTTTCGCCACTAACTGCTACTTTTCAGCTTCCAAGAGGATGCTTTTGTAATCAGTACAACCTGTTCTAGGGTTAACTGTTATCTTTCCCCTATATCTTAATAAACTCTGCATCTTGGACTCTTACTGCTTACACAATAACAACCTTCAATAACCTTCTACTTGAGTATTCCTTTTACCACTACTATGTTAGCCATATTATAATTAAGATAATTATTACTGATAATTCTCTTACTACTCGATATTTCCATGGAAAATGTTCAAATGAACTACATTCCTGAGTTGCTCAAACTCTAACCCTCCCATCCTACCTCTCATTGAACTCCTTGATAAAATCTAAAGAAGAATCACCACTAATATTGGTCCTGATCTGCTGTCTTGACTTTAGTAACTTTCCCACCATCATAAGGTTGCCTCTCTGTGTCTTTTCTATAAATACTTTCAAGGTAATTGTTCACATTTGATGTGGTGCCTAGACTTTTTGAATTTGATGGCAGAGTTAATGATATTAATTATATTGATATTGCCTAGGCAATCATTTAAGACAATAGTGATGATAATTATTTGTGGATTTTAATAATGATTTACTCATATTCTCTAACACTTAATAACCTGTTGCATCTTAGTGGCTTTATTGTCTTGCTCGTGTTTAAATGATTAAAAAAAAAAACTTTCAACATTTTCAGTCACATTTAAAAATAAATCTGGATAACCTGTGCTACTAATGTGAAGCATTTCATTGTGCTGGGATTTCAAATATAACCAAATTCGTTACTTGTAACACTATCTTGTAAGCCTGAGCTGATAATTTGATCACATGACTATCAAAAATGAGACAGAAATTAAGTATTATTTTGTAAATAAGGATAATTATATGCAAGGATTAATATTACCGTTCAACTTCTATCTTTTATATATGACCATGATTGCTTTATTGACTTGTATCAAAGTATTAATATCTGGCAGTGTATTAAGATTCTGACTTAGTTGATCAAGTTTATAATTTGCTATACACAATACTGCTCTTTTCATTGCAGTTAATTGTCTGTCTTGAGCAACATTCTAGAGTAACCCTCACATAGTGCCACTTATGTAATTAACACTAATAGTCTCTCAGTACTGCAATTGTCATTATTATAATCAATGATCAGTACAACTACCATTGTACTTTGTCCACTTAGTGAAAATAGTCACTTTGGTGGAGTAATCTATTATCATGCTGATTATTGATAAAATAGAAAGTCTAAAGTGGGAAAAAAGATGAGAGGCAGGCATGAAATCAACTTGAAAAAGTCAGTGTAAATATCCTGAAGGATAATGGTCAGGATAAAAACCTTTGTTGATAACAAATATTATTGATTAATTTATTGATTCTTTAGGCAAAGTAGATCAATAAATTCACTCTTGGGTGTCAAAATACGACAGATTGAGTTATTATTTATCACAGTTATAAACATACATGATGGTTGCCAACTCATTATAGAATAGGATAATGGTAATATTAGCCATTTCCCTATAAGGAAACATCTGGTATTCATTGACTAAGTAGCCAATACTGCATGTGGTTGAAATTTATAAAATCTTTCTCTTAAAACAATTTTTAGGAAAATAGTTTTCTTGAGTGCAGTAGCTGTTATTGCTCTTTTCAGTATTGATGGGGTTTTCCTTCCTAACTTTTTTACTTAAGGTAGTGTAAAATATCAACATCTTAATTATGTCATTATTTTCTCTTTGAGTAACATGTGCTATTCATTTTAATTGTTGTTGCTGTTAGTAGTCCTCAATTGATGTGGTTTCTGTTATTTGGTACAGTTCTTTGTGATTGTGTAGCACCAGTTCACAGTGTTCAAAGGGGATGATCTTAGCCAAGACATTCAGGCTTCACTTGCTGAAAGTATTTTTTCACCATTGATTTTGCAAAATGCTTGTATAAAGCTGACATTTTAGATATTTCTAAAAAGGTTTGGTGCCATTCATTTGAAAGTTTCAATCTGATGAGGCTATTTAAGAACATGACCTGAGTTTACAGGTTTATGTTTTGGTTTTGTAGCAATTTGTGGTATTGGGAGAAACTATCTCGAGCACAGCCTATTCTGTGTTCAATTTCCTTATACTAAATTTGTTATGACTGATTGATACACAGAGCTATTTAAGGTGATTAGCATTTACTAAACCCAACTCCTGAATTTTTATGATGGATTCTATATATTATATATGCTATATATTGCATATTTTCAGTTAGTAAATGATCTTCTCTGTGAGTAGCTTATTTAAAATTTTTGTATATTTATTGTTGAAGGGTGCTTATTATAAGAAATAGAACATTTATAGATATATCTTGGTTTTGGCTGGAATATCACATTGAGGGGTGAAACTCATAGTCTCTAGGGAATATGTTGTTTCCTGTCCAGATTAACTAACTAACTAACTAATAACTAGCTAACTATATATATATATATATATATATATATATTTATTTATTTATTTATTATAATTTTATCGTATAGACAAAAGCATTTCGTTTCAGTGTAGTGAGCAAAATGATTTTGTCTATACAATAAAATTATAATAAATAAATAAATAAATAAATATATATATATATATATATATATATATATATATATATACATATACAGTTAGTTAGGTAGTTAGTTAATCTGGACAGGAAAAACAACACATTCCATTGGGACTATGAGTTTCACCCCTCAATAGATTTGTCTATAATGATAAAATTATAATAAATAAATAAATAATTATCGCTCTACTATCAGTATTGAGCACTCTTTTGGATAAATGCTGTGAATGTTGGAATTTATATATTACTTTCATTCTCATCGCATTGGATATATATATATGTGTGTGTGTGTGTGTATTTTATTTTATATGCACAGTACTTAGTGGAAAGAGCTCAATATCAGTGATAGAGCTAGCATATTCAGTTGTATGGATATGAGTTTGTGACCCTGTGTTTCATGCTTTTGTGATCAGCAGACAAACTGGTTTATTTTTTAAAATTAGGTTACATATAATAAACACTACAGTCTTGAAAATTACAATTGTGTATATATGTATGCTCAAACAAATGGATGTGTATCTATGCCTAACCTCTGATTGTTTATATAGATGTGTTTGTGCGAACTAAAATGCATACACCTATATGTATGTGTGTCTGTATGTGTGAGAGTGTCATCCCAAACAAACACAGAAGAAAATTTCCTCTCCCACCACCAGACATAATCAAACATAAACAAGCATAAATAGATCCAATTTTAAAAAATAAAACAGCTTGTCTGATGATTGCAAAAGTGTGAAACCCAGGATCACAAACTCATATCCATGGAACTGAATATATATATATATATATATATATATATATATATATATATATATATATATATACTTCATGCATGTGTCAATTGTCAGACACATCAGAGTTGTACCAAATAGAGAGGAACAAATGTTTATTTATTATTAGCATAAATTTCAACTCTGTTATTTTACACCAAGCACTGTTTTATTACCACCAGCTATCATTATATATATATATATATATATATATATATATATATATATATATATATATATATATACTGTTGACACAACTATTTATTCCTGTCTTAATAGTAAGTCTGTTAGGTCTGACAAAGTAACACTGGCACCTGTTCTCAAAAACTACCTCTAATGAGGTAGGAATTGGTTTGTAAATTTCAACACCTCCAAAACAAAACTGTTATCCTTTGATCATCATAGAGAACCATATTTACTCTCCATCAGCATGGCTGATCCTAACCTTCAGAATAACATTTCATTGTGCCTTCTTGTTCTCATATTTTCTACTGACTTGAAGTGGAGTAATTATATTGAATTAATTGCTAGGTTTGCTGTGAAGAAATTTGGTTCATTGTATCATGTCAGACAGTTTTTCTCCCTAGAATTCATCTTTTATAAGCTCGTTTATAAATCTAACATTCATTGTCATTCAAAACACTGTTTCATGCTTAAAGGCAGTTGTCAGGCCTGATGATTGTATTTAAGCATGAAAGAGACTGTTGCCTCTGGATGTTGACATCAATGTCCCACATATATATATATATATATATATATATATATATATATATATATATATATATATATATATATATATAAAAGATCAAAAGATATAAGAAGTCAATTGCTGACACCTCCTGAAAAGTGGACGGACAGGTTCGCCTATAAAACTTTGGAGTCAGGATACTGAAGCTAACATCAGTCAGCTAAGTGACACTTTTATTTATATTAATGGTATATATATATATATATATATATATATATATATATATATATGTGTGTGTGTGTGTGTGTGTGTGTGTGTGTGTATAAATAAAAAGAAAGAACAGTAAGATATATTATCCGGTGTTCTTATAGATATTTTTATTTTTACAAAATAGTGCTCAATGTAAATTTACAGAGCATTAATATAAATTAATTGATTTAAAATATGTTTTTTTCGCTACACAGTTCTAACCATATTTCAAAAATGGAAGCTAAAAGCTTCGAATTTAATTTTGTAATTAAATTAAAGACATTAGTTCCATTTCATCCTCAAATGAATTTTGGAGTAACTTATTTATTACTGGGTTTTAAAGGCACAGCAAAAAATCATAATTCACATTTCCAAGGATACAGAGAAATCCATTCATCCAGACAAGGGATGGTTGCGTGTTCATTATCACTGTATTTTGTTGTACCAGTTATTATTTACATTTTGTAGGGGTCAACCTTAAACAATAATCTTTTACTGTTATATCCCCGGGCAATGCTGCTAGTATATATATATATATATATATATATGAAAGAAAAATACAGAAAAAACAAAATTCTGAATATGCATTATTAATGTTAAAATAAAATCGATGGACGTCGGACGTTTAGGTCTATTTAAGATCATCTTCATGGACATTTTCATTTAAACATAATTAACATTATAATGTTAACAATTTAACACAAAAGACGATGGATGAAGATGCAACTAATTTCAAGCAAAATCTCTTCTTCCAATTTTTTTATTTTAACATTAATAATGCATATTCAGAATTTTGTTTTTTTTGTATTTATTTCATACTGTCGGATTTATATCCATATATTTATATATATATATATATATATATATATATATATATATATGAGTGAGTAATAATAAAATTTAATGTTAACTTATTTTATCTCTACTCAGTGTTTTGTATGAATTACATCCACTCTTCAGAAGACTTTATCATAAGATTGAATTGTAATTGAAGCAAAGTGTCAAAAAGAGACAAAGTTCAGAAAATCTCATGTTGTCAGATGATGTCCATTTGTAGTTGTTTTTAAATATCTTGGGTGATATTGATATAAAATGAAATGTATCAACTTCAGCATGACGGTTAATCAATCTGTTACTTTTTCAAAGCAGTTGACAAATAAGCTAGAGCCTGCCTTGTGGCTGAGATAGTTGTGTATTTCTCACTAGCAATAATAGCTGATATTTTCAGCTCTGGATAAAAGCCAAAATTTAAAATACAGATTTTCAAAACAGTCAGCCATACCTCACTTGGGAGCTAAGTAAATATCTGTAAGTATAAAAACACGGTGGGTATTAAAAGCTTTAAGAAGATTACTCGTTGACTAAAGAATGCAAAGAAATTTTTGGATGGCATACAAGACCCAGCAACACTCTTTCATTCTTGTATGATTGTTTATTTAGTCTCTCCTTTATTTTGATTCCAGACTTGTTCTTTGTGAATATATACTTTCTTGCTGATAAAGTGCATCATAGTTTACCTTATTTACTTTATGTGTCATTGATGAGGGCAGGGGAATAGAGTTCATGCCTTTCTCAAGAGCATTAGGAAATGTTGATATTAATAGAAAAGAGGTGATAACTGAAATATAGCAAAGGAGAGGCCAATGAAAAAGCAACTTTCTTTCCTGTCTGCAGTCTGGGATTAACTAATGACTATCAAACTAACTGACAACCATCAAAGATTTTGCAGATTCTTTATGTGTGAAAAGCGATCTTCTTTGCTGATAGTCACAAAATTATTTATGAAAAGTTTGGTAATAACCTCCATTCTTAGGTGTCAGAATAATTTCAAAGTTATTATGTTGCTTTTCTTTTAACACAGTAACAAATACACTCTGAATTTCAGTTTTGATGGTATATTGGCGTAGTGGATATAGGAACTTTAGTGGTTGCAAGTTCAAACTCTGGATCAGGTGCTGAAACACTAGTTCAAAAAGAACAAGCAATAACTGGCATTGCAGGAACAGAATAACACAATAATCAACAGGAATCCTGTGTCAAGCAAACAATGAACACCTGAAGATGGCCAGAGCGTACTTGACTGAAATGTGTCTATAATAACATTTATAACAATTAAGATAAAAAACAACTGTTCAAAATTAATTAAAATGAATATATATATATGTGTGTGTGTGTGTGTGTGTGTGTGTGTGTGTGTGTGTGTGTGTGTGTGTGTGTGTGCGTCTGCGGGCACACACACACACATATATATAAATAATGGCTGACTGCTTGTATCCAAGTATGCCTTTCTGCTAGGGCTGCTAGCCAATCCCTACTGCAGACGCCCTCTCAGGCACATTTGTGTTTGTTCAACACCCACAGAGACCAACTGTATATATATTGCAACTATGCTTAGTTACAATTTCTGGGAGAGAGCGTGTTATCTGGTGGGATCAACAATCTGAACAATGTCAGTAGATTCAAACCCTTGGTCACAATGATTTATGATTTCATGTTAGCTCAACCATCGATGGTTCCCAAATAGTTCTGTCTATTGAATTTCATTCACAAGGCTTGGGTTAACCTGTGATATGGTTTTCAGGCAATTCTCAACAGTGCTGCATGCTGGGATCACTCCCTCCAGGCTGCTAACACCAAGAAGTCACCTTCCTGACAAATCAAGTGCAATTTGAACCAGGGTATCATGGTCAGAAACCAAATGTTCTAAACTCTCAGCCATGTGCTCAATATATATATATATATATAAAACCTAAATTTAAAATTTTGTTCTACTTATTGTATTGAGCACTTTTATGTATTTTTTTTGACTAGGCATTGCTATGCCGATTTATTATTTTTGACCAACACGGATGACTTTAGTCTTTTCATTTTACTGATTTTTTTCTCTAACATCAATTTGTTCAAATATATTTTTATTTACTAACTGTTTTATCCAAGTTTTTTTTTTCACACTGCCTGAGTATAGGAATTAAAATAATATATAATAATAATAATAATAATAATAATAATAATAATAATATATATATATATATATATATATATATATATATATATATATATATATATTGCAAAGAAAAGATATAATTTGTTTCTTATAGGCATTGTGAAATATGAAAATCAAAAATCAAAAATCAAAACACTTACAAGACAGACCAACTGGTTTTGTTCCCAAGCTCATCAAGCAAATTCGTGTTGTTTTGATTTTGGTCTTCCCTCATACCATTAATCATTTCAATTTTTAATGTTTTAATTGTATGTAGGGTGTTTGTGGGAGTAAATGTATCTTTGCAATAAATTATTAATCTGTTCCCAGTTGACCCTGATGAGCTTGGGAATGAAACTGGTTGGTCTGTCTTGTAAGTGTTTTGATTTCTTACTTTTTATTTACATATTTCACAATGCCTATAAGAAACAAATTATATCTTTTCTTTGCAATATTACATTTTTGTACCTCTAATAATTTATTTAAATATATTCCACTACCCTCATCCTTTCTTCTATCACTCCTATCTGATCTTGCTATTTCCTGTAACCCCTTGCATCCTTGTGGCTTTCCGCCTTGCTTGGGGTGAAACGCTTAAAAAAAAAAAAAAAATATATATATATATATATATATATATACACATATATATATATCATGTGTCACACATTAAATGGACAAAGTCCGACAACTATTTTAAGACATTTTTATGTTTATACATTCTTTTTATTTATAGATACAAATATTTAAGTAAATACTCTGTTTATAATAAACAGTATTAACGACATTTAATGGCCTGAATGTTCAAGAAATTTTCATAGAAAATTTTTCATAGAAAATATGCATAGAAAATATGCATCCTTTGTAAGACAGTAAAATCAACCTTGCTAACTGAAACGCTCCTCTGTGGCTAAATCTGTAAAGCACGCAGGCAATATGATGGTTCTGTGTAGGATACAGGTTCAATTCCTGTCTAATAAAATTTCTCAGACATTCAGGCCAGTAAATATTGTTAATACTGTTTATTATAAACAGAGCATTTACTTAAATATTTGTATCTATAAAAAAAAAAGAACGTATAAACATTAAAAATAAAATATATATGTGTGTGTGCATGTATACATGTGCATGTGCATGTGTGTGTATGTGTGTGTGCTATATTTATAGCGGAAGAATGCTCAATATTTAGTATAGAGTGCTTGTAGATATAATCTGTGTGGACATGTAGGTGAAATCATCACTAGATGGTGGGTGTCACTTTCATTCCTTACATAATTATCAGACTATATTTTATTTGTATGGCCTATGGGCTGTATATAGACCTCTGGGACTTATGGAAAGTGAGGGAAGGGGCAAATCATTTTTTTTCAAGATCCTTTATTTGCATTATTTACATTGATCAGACTGTTGTCTTCATTTACATTGTCATGTTCATGACATTTCAGCTACTGTATGCTCTGGCCTCCTTCAGGTGATTGGAATTTCAAACTGAATCTTTTGTTTTGTCCACATGGTATGGCCGAAATGTTGTGAACTTGACAATAATGATAAGGACAACAGTCTGAACAATGTAAATGATATAAATAATTACAATACCTTATCTCAGAAATATAGACATATAATCTTTTAGTTTATTGCCCTGACTTTGAATTTGTTTATTTTAATTACTTATACATTTTTATTTTATCTATTATATTTTATTTTTACTTTATTGATCGTATCTTTTTTATGCTTTCTTCAGTTTTAAGGTTTGGTATTGAAATAAATTTTATTAGGTTTTGGTTATATTATTAGTTTTTTTATTTGTGATGTGATTGTAGGTAGTGTAGAAGGAATTTCTTTTCATGTCTGCTTTTGAAAATAAGATCTGGTCTTTTGTTTTAGGATTTCACATGCACACACACACACACACACACACACACACACACACACATATATATATATATATATACAAATATACTAGCAGCATGGCCCGGCATTGCCCCATGCTTGATTCAAAAATCGTACAACTCATACAGCAATTGCTATCACTTGACTGAAAATATTTTTGCCCTTCCTTGCCTTTAAAGGAGTGCTCTTTACCGTGCTGATGTTGCTACCTGCCTTACTTCTTGCCTATCTCACACTGATAATTTTTTCTAAGCTCTATACTAAACATTAAATCTGTTACGAAAAAAGAACTAAACAAAATGAACACAAAACGATCAGCTTTAAAAAAAAAAAAGGACACGTAACTGGAATAACCAAATGAAAAAAGAATGTTAACAACAAATACTTTTTCACACCGAACCCAGTTCTGTGGAATCAGAATCAATGTTGAGTTTAAGCAAGCGAATGAGCCAATTGGAGTAAAGTGCTATGCAGATTTAAATTTTTCCCACTTGTGATGAATGCAGCTATTGATGCAAGTTAACATTCATGTCAGTCAGCTGTTGGCTCTCACGCTGGCCAGTAGAATCTTCCTGCCTATTCGTGGCAGCCAGCTATTGGCTCTCACTCTGGCCAGTACAAAATGGCTGCTAACTACATGAAAACTGCCATAGAAGCATGAAAAAATCGATTATTTCCACTATCGATGGGAGTTGGGAAATGCAAAATCAGTCTTTACCTTCCTGCTAACTTGGAGCATGTACATGTAAATTTTGGTGCAAATCCATCGAAAACTGTGGCCGTGCATTCGTTACACACACACACACACACACACACACACACACACACACACATCACACACACACACACATCCTGCCTTTTATAGATAGAGATATGAATAAAAGGAATGATGGACTTCATCAAGGCAAATGTAAAGATTTTATTTTGCATCAAGTAAAAAATAAAGTATAAATAGAAGTAAAAATGTTGTTAATTGAACACAGAATAGGTTGCACTCAAAGTAGTATCAACCAACACTACAAATTGCTACTAAACTAAAACATCAACCTGAAAACTCAGGTCATGTTCTTAAATAGCCTCATCAGATTGAAATTTTCATATGAATGACATACTTGACACCAAACCTTTTTAGAAATATCTAAAATGTCAGCTTTATACAAGCATTTTGCAAAATCAATGGTGAAAAAATACTTTCAGCAAGTGAAGCCTGAGGGTCTTGGCTAAGATCATCCCCTTTGAACACTGTGAACTGGTGCTACACAATCACAAAGAACTGTACCAAATAACAGAAACCACATCAATTGAGGACTACTAACAGCAACAACAATTAAAATGAATAGCACATGTTACTCAAAGAGAAAATAATGACATAATTAAGATGTTGATATTTTACACTACCTTAAGTAAAAAAGTTAGGAAGGAAACAAATAACATTGAAAATAAAAAAAAATACAACCAGCACTAAATATGATTAATTAATTTTAGAGCAACAATGTTTTAAAATGTCTTTAACAGCAATGTTTTAAAATATTTAAACTGTAATTTAAAACAAAATTATAATTATATAAATTAAAGTTACCTCCTTTAGATAAAGCATGATAGCTTTAACAGTTAATTTTTAAATTAATTATAGCTGAACATATTCATATGTATTTATAATTATAACAGAGCAAGTTTCATGCACATTTACAAAAAAAATTCACAACTATCAATTACATTAATTTTCATCTTAGCAATTCACCCCTGAAGATGATCGTGGATGAGATTGAAAGTACTTGGGAAAGTAAAAGCAATGAAAAAAACTACAGTGCCTTCCTTAATGAATTTGATATCAATATTAAGAAGTTGATCCAAGAATTCAAGAAGAATAAAATAACATATATATATATATATATATATATATATATATATATATATATATATATATATATATATATAAGATTATATATAAATTTTCAGATAGAATATATCATATCTTTAAAAGGACAATATGAATAAAGACAAAAGCAAAACTTATCTTAGCCAATGTATTCTGCCCTCTAAGGCAAATGCAAGGATTTTATTTTGTGATAAGTATTTATAGACAAGAGCAAAGATGTTTCCCTAATATATAGTGAGGAGCAGTTCTGGCTGTTTATTTTAAATATACCTGCTTCAGAATTATAATTGTTTTAGGTATTTTTCATTCTGATCATATCCATAATTGATTCAGATATGGTTATAATTACATAAAATAAACTGCCAGAATTACTCTTTACAATATCTTATACACAACAATTTATCGAACATTTTAGTTATAAATAGAAATAAATTCAACCACAACTTTGATCTAAAGAATACCATCTTTATTAAAAGAGAAAGTAATTTACTTAGATGGAAAATTCAAATTCACTATCAAAACTTATCAAAATATAATTCTGCATGCAGATTTTTTTCAAATATCTACTTTGCTAATATACATAGCTGTAAAAATGATAAAAAACTAAAAGAATGACCTTATGTTATTTAAAATACATAATATGTAACTTATCCCAAACATAAATAATTTAGATATTAATCTGCATAAAAATTTCAATATCTTCTACTCACTTTCATTTATTAGACATTAAATTATGTCACTTAGTGTCCTCCATAACCTACCTAGACTTTTCATGAGCATTTGTTAAATTTAAAATTTTGGTAAACTAATATTTTTGTACTTGTCTATAATATAAATACTTGTGGCAAAATAAGATCCTTACAATTGCCTTGATAAAGTCATTTGTTGACTAAGATAAATGTCTGTTGTCTTTAATAATATTTGCCTTAAATAACATTTGTTGGCGAAATACACAGAGTATATATATATATATATGTGCGTGTGTGTGTGCTTGTGAGTATGTGTGTGTGTGTGTACATATGTATATATATATGTATATATATATAATATGTGTATATGCATGTATATATATATGTATGTATATTTTATAGTGTGTGTATGTATATGTATGTATGTATATATATATCTGTGTGTGTATATATATATATATGTACATGTGTGTATGTATATATATATATGTGTGTGTGTGTATATATATATATATTATATTTATATATATATATATATATAAAATATATATATATATATATTTATATATATATATATATAAATATATTATATATATATTATATTTATATATATATATATATATATATATATATATGTATATGTGTATGTATATATATGTACACACAAACCCAACATACCCATTATGCCCATTGTATTCAGAATTAACAGTGCACCCCACAATTTAGCTAGCACCATCAGTACGATGCACATCAAACATTTGGGTGATTTACTCCAACTAATACAACACATAAATATGACTGACATGTCTATGGCTAGTTTAGACATCAAATCACTTTACACCAATATACCCATCACAAATGCCCCGATATACTAAGAAATTATCTCAATAAATTCAAAGATAAGTTTCCTCTACTTGTCCACAAAATTATAAAAATATGTAAATTAATTACTAACCACTGTTTCTTTTCTCTCAATAACATATTCTACGAACAAAAATTCAGTTTATCTATGGGGTCTCCTATCAGGGGTGTTCTTGCCTGCCTCTTTCTTGTATTCTTAGAATCCACCCCATTTAAACATATCTTGCTTAACAGCTCTACTTACCTAAGATACATTGATGATATCCTCTTATTTTATTCCCAATATACTAACCTTTTAAACATAATTGCTAAACTCAATAAGGTTGAAGCAACCATCGAATTCACACACGAATTTGGAATAAATAATTCTCTACCTTTCCTTGATATCCTATTAATATGTAACAATAATAAATTAGCATTTAATGTTTACCGTAGACTCACTAACAAAAATGACCTTATCAATTTCTATTCCCACCACAATCGGAGAATAAAATCTGGAATAATGATAGAATTTTACCTTAGAGTCTTTAGGATATGTAGCCCTAAAATCATTATTGAAGAAGAGGATTGTTTTGAGAACACATTCAAACTTCTACACTATGCATACCTTTTCATTTAAAATGGAAAAAAACAAGCTCACAAAATCCATAAAACCAAACAAAAATATACTTCCAATAAAAATTATACAAAATTCATAATCCTACCCTCCAACACTTCAACTAAACTCACAAATGAATTAGCCATCCCTAATACAAGGATCATTACAATCATCTTCAAAACTATTGAAGATATAATCAGGATGAAAAATAAAATAAATAATTCAAATGCTAAAGTTTATTAAATAAAATATCTACAGTCCAGGAACACAAAAGAGATATGCATTTAGATAAACATTCAAATTCTCTTGTATTACACTGCAAAAACTTTATTTTACTAATGCCAACCTTATCAAGAAAGAACATAATTCTTTAAAGAGAAAGTATTATGAAAATATATTTATAGCAACACTACCAACTATTAACGCACATTTAAAAAAACTACATTACATCACCATTTTTCTACAGATCCATTATTCATGAATCTAACCTATCTCTTTTGAATACATAAAAATCAATGAAGATATACACAAAATACACATGAGATATGCTTTAATGAGAAACAGACTTTAGCATCCAGAATATTTTCTTACACATATTTGAATATTATCTGTTACTTTATTACACGGGACACATATCTAACCAATAAGAACTAACCAATCATAACATCCTACTGTATCTCACTAACTTTTACAGACTTTAGCATCCAGAATGTTTGTCGCACATATCTGAATATTATCTGTTACTTCATTACTTCTAACCAATAAGAAATAACCAAACACAACATAACATTAATCCGTGTCACTTTGTTTTGTTATCATTTTTTATAATTTCTATATTGATCTCTGATGACGCTTTAATAAAGTGAAACATGTTAGATTAAGATTTGTTTCCTACTTGTTCTTTATCTATCATTTTGTCAGATTCCTATCTTTACTCTCTCTCTCTCTCTCTCTCTCTCTCTCTCTTTCTATATATATATATATATATATAGAGAGAGAGAGAGAGGAAGAAAAACAGAAAAAGATGTCAATCAATTTGGGCATGCTTGCCTAAAGTGGTTATGATCAAAAACATGATTTTCTGGAACAAATCATATATAAAGGTTCAAAGACAAAAATGTCCATCTCAAGATAAACTAAACAAAAACCTATCCAAGTAAACTTTGCTACATAACACCATTTGTGTTTTCTGGTCTCTTTTTAAACCCTTAACAAAAAGTGAAAAAAATCTCACATTCTGCCTTATGACACATCATTCTAAATTGTAGATCTATTTGAATAAAGTAGATTACATTTAAGTGGAGCAAATCAGGTCCACAAATCTTTGTTCATATAAGTGCTTATGTCTTTTAAAAGGATTTTGCATAAAAAGACAACATATCACATTTGATTCTGTTCTGTTAATATTTAGTTGGTCTTTACTGGCTATTCTTTGTAACCAATGTTTAGCTAGAATCTTCTGTATATTCTAAATTATTATACAATTATTCCTTCCCTGCTGTTTTAAACACATATTCTTATGACTTACCAATTTGTAATATACCTTGAGGCTCAAAGAGGTATTGTTATAGTAATATTTCCTTGAGGTTACAATGCAAGTAAAATAACTTGACCAATTTTTTTGCTAATTACACAACATTCATTAATGGACACAATGGCAAATACTCTTTCATTCAGCCATATCATGCACCATACTTGCTAAATACAGAACAGGGAATGAATATGTCTGCTATCAACTTCAGTTAAAAATATCTCCTGACAATGAAATCAGAAAGATTGAAATCAACCTAATTTGATTAATTAGTATCAGAATCACTTTTCTATTTTCAATGGAAAATGTGGAATTCTGATTGCAAGCTAGTGATAAATAAAGTCATGTGTGCTGAGGTTGTTTACAGCAGATAACATCGAAAAGACATCTTTCCCCTCCACCCCTACTAAAATAAAAGTAATGTGTTTTTGATCACAGCCCTGTGAAGTACATAGAGAGAAATATTGAAATTGCCCAGTGCAAAATTAGCTGCAAGTGAATAGTGTATTAGGAATATAACTTATTTTCTCACCAATTTCAAAGACAAAGAGCTCTGTTAATTATCTGACTTACAGTGCTGGAGAGTATATAGATAAATCAAGGGTTATTTTTAATATGTACAGTGAAGCCAAATCTGAATTTACTCATATAACAAAACAGTGTATTAGGTTATTTGGAAAATATTGTCCCATTTTAGAATAGAAATTGTGTTCTAATATATTATTATAATAGTTGCACAAAGATATATCATTCATTCCTAATGATTAAAGTGTCCTTTTTGTTAATTTTATATCAATATCTTTTAGAATTGTATTTTTAAATATGTGATTCACCCTTTGTAGACACTGCAAAATATTATTAGACTGTTTGTAAAATAATGTTCAATTTTAGAATAAACATTTTAATTGTGTTCTAATATATTATTATAATAGTTGCACAATAATATATTACTCATTCCTATCAACCATCAAACACAATGGGATAGACTGGATTCTATAGCTATGGATACAGTCAGTATTTCATGGCATTGGTGGACAGAAAGCTTCCTAGACTGAAGTCAATAGTCAGGGCAGAAATTTCCTTCAATGGAATCAACAGCCACATGTCCATGACCAAGACAAGCCTTCAACTTAGATGATAATGACTGTGGTTTATTCTGGAGAAGCAATGGGCTTGCTAATGACATGCCACACATGAATGACTACCTCTTTAGCTTTCAACTCAGATATGTGCAGGGATATATGCAGGGTACTCCACCCTATAACCCCACCTGGTCATGGGACTAATGATGATAATGATGATAAAATGACTTTGCAGTTATTAATACTATATTTTAGTCAATACATTATTCAGATTTCTTTCTGTGTACACTATTTACATTATTTGGACTATTGTCCTCATCTTTGTTGCCATGTTTATCACAATCTTTTGGCCGTTGTATGCTCCGGCCTTCTTCAGGTGGTTGGAATGTTGAACTGAACCCTTTATTTCGCTCACTGGGGTAGACTGCTCTATTTCCATGTGCCATGTCTAATGGATGTCAGTTATCTCCTGTTAATTCCCCTCTGAAAGTTCTCAAATTGCCTTAATCAGGTATTGAACTCACAGTTTTTGGGTCCTGTCACTGGATCTAACTAACACCTTTATCCACTGTGCCATGTATTCAGTTCAACATTCCAACCAATTGACGAAGGCTGGAGTGTACAATGGCCGAAACGTTGTGATAAACATGGCAACAAAGATGAGGACAATAGTCTGAATAATGTAAATAGTGTACATAAGACCTCATCTTAGAAATATAGACAGATTCTTTCTGTGTGTCGTATCCATTCTTTAGAAAAACAAAGTTGTAAGAAGCATTGCTCAAAGTTTTGTGTTAATAATAGTAAAAATGAAGCCGATAATCATAATATATGGAATGTGTATCAATATTATCATGTCTTTTGGCAGCCTAAATTGTAAACCTTAGGGCTACTTTGAACAAAACTTGGCAAATGAGTTACTTGGCATAAACAAATGAAGCCTGGACAAGAAGAGATAAATTTGAGGTGGGAAAAACAGGTTTATTAAGTGGACAAAGAAACAAAAGGTTATATATACTATTGTGTTAATAGCTTTTAAATGAATTCCTATTATAAAATATTTAAATCATCTGGGGAAAACTGAGAACTCTGAGATGGTTAATGTTAATTTAATGTTTTATTTATGTAGTTTTAATATCTGGTTGATGCATAATTTCCAAGAAACATCTTTTTGACACAATGTTAGGGAAATCTTAGAAGGTTACTTTGTGCTTTCTTTTTTGTGCAATCAGTAAATTGCTGTACATTGCTGAAAAGCCTGAGGAAGACTTAATTAGCTACAAAAATGTATTTCACTTGGGATGTTTATGACTTTCATTGTTTAATCCAGAGATTGAACTCATAAATCTAGAGAACTCATTGCAATTGACCAACGCTTATCCACTAGGGCATTGTTATATATTCTGGTCCAGAATATATAACAATGAGTTATATATAAGTTCATGAGAAAAAAAGGCACACATATACAAGTTATTTCTATTTGGACAAAATTAAAAATATAACTACCAAAAATTATAGCTTTTTTTTCCAACCCTGGTGGAGGAGCTGTGAGTGAACCAATAAAATAAATGATTATTAACATATAGAATCACTTTATCATTGTGTGATAAGATCAAATTGTCAGCTAATCTCAAAATTGACCTACAATATGTTGTTAATTTTGGCAAGAAATTACTTGTTAACTTTATCCCTTCAAAATGAAACTGCTCTCTTTTAATTGTTTCAGGAAGGCAAAAAAAGCCTTCCATCCATATGGCTGATGCTAACCTCCAGGAGAGTGACTCCTTGTAACTTCTTGGGCAAATGTTTTCCACTGACATGAAGTGGAAAGATTATATTGAGTCGATTGCTAGGTCTGCTGCTAGGAATGTTGGTCTACTGTGTCATGCTAGACAAGTTTTCTCACCTGAATCTACCTTGTCTATTTGTAAGTCTATTATTCATCCATGCTTTGAATATTGCTGTTCGTTGCTTCTGCTATGCATTTTGAAATTTTTGATAAAATACTGTTGTAGCATACCTACAGACAATAAAAGGTATGTCCCCATTCATATAAATGCAGTAGTAAATACTGTATATAGGTCTGCAGTTGGAGATTCATCTCCAGCAGTGCTGGTCAAAATCTCTGCCTCTGAGCAGAGAGGATCCCCGGACAAGGCTATGTCGAACGGCAGAGTCTTGTCTTGGGAAAAAGCTACTTGACCCCATTTTATACGGGCTCTATGGGTAATTTTTGGCTGAGCCTAAGGGAAATCCTACATTAAATCCGACCTTGTGCCACACCTGATCATGTGGGGTGGTTGGTAGATATCCTGCAGTTGGAGATTCGCCTCCAGCTGTGCTGGTCAAACTCTCTGTCGCTGAGCAGTGAGGATCCCCAGGACAAGGCTATGTTGAAGGGCAGAGTCTCATCTTGGGAAACAGCTACTCGACCTTGTTATATATGGTGTCTATGGGGAATTTTTAGTCAAGCCTATTGGCTCGGATACCTCACATTAAATTTGGCTTTGTGCCAAATCTGACCACATGTGACAGTTGGTAGATATTCTGCAGTTGGAGATTCATTGTGGAATTCACTTGACTCACATCTAGCAATTGATTACTTCTTCTTCTTGTCCTAAGTATTATTGTTCATTACCAGCCTTCATTTGATTATTCTATTCAGAAATCTTCCCGAGGTTACAAAAAATACAAAAAAGAAGGTTATTGGTCTTTGCCTGAGAACTCGGCTTCAGTCACCTTTCCACTACCGTAACTTAGCTTCCCTGCACCTTTACTATAAATATTTTCATGGAAATTGTTATGATAAGTTTTCCTTTGTAATACCTCAACTTTAAGCACAGTACTAGATTAGGAGTTAAATCTAAATATTTTATATTTGAAATTGCTAGATGTAAACATAAGTTATATGCTAACAGTTTCTTCTAGCACACTTCTCACTTGTAGAAATCTCTTCTGACTTCTTGCTTTCTAGGTTAATGTTTTTGTCCTGCAGAAATTTGCAGTGTTAGGCAAAACTACCCCTATGCTAAATTCCCTTATCTCCTATAATAAATTTATTATAACAAACTAGCAGCATGGCCTGGCATTGCCCGTGCTTAATTCAAAAATCATACGACTCATACAGCAATCGCCATCACTTGACTTAAAATATTTTTGCCCTTCCTTGCCTTTAAAAGAGTGTCCTTTGCTGTGCTGATGTTGCTACCTGCCTTACTTCTTGCCTATCTCACACTGCGAAGTTTTTCTAAGCTCTATAATAAACATTAAATCTGTTACGAATAAAGAACTAAACAAAATGAACACAAAACAATCAGCTTTAAAAAAGGACTTGTAACTGGAAAAACCAAATGAAAAAATAATGTTAACAACAAATACTTTTTCACACCCAACCCAGTTCTGCAGAATCAGAATCAATGTTGAGTTTAAGCAAGCGAATGAGCCAATTGGAGTAAAGTGCTATGCAGATTTAAATTTTTCCCACTTGTGACGAATGCAGCTATCGATTTTTTTTGCATGCTAGTTAACATTTGTGTCAGTCAGCTGTTGGCTCTTATGCTGGCCAATAGAATCTTCCTGCCTATTCGTGGCAGCCAGCTACAGGCTCTACTCTGGCCAGTACAAAATGGCTGCAAACTACATGAAAACTGCCATAGAAGCATGAAAAAATCAATTATTTCCACTATCGATGGGAGTTGGGCAATGCAAAGTCAGTCTTTGCCTTTCTGCTAACTTGGAGCATGTGCATGTAAATTTTGGTGCAAATCCATCAAAAATTGTGGCCGTGCATTCGTTACACACACACACACACACACACACACACACACATCCTGCCTTTTATAGATAGAGATTTAGTAAAAAATATATGGACAAATGAATAAGAATGGGGACTGAATAAATAATTTAAAAAGCTACTGAATATGATATTCATCTGAAGAAAACTGGAGGATACAATGGCAGAAATAACATCACTGTAACAACTAAAATGTAAATTCTGAATAGATCAGAGTGTAGTAACTGATGCGTGAGTACTGTAATAGATATCAGTACTAAAGGGAGAATCGGTATGCCAAGCTCAGATTCCAGCCTAGCCTCCAGTGTTTACTTTTGCATAAATAGCTTTGAGAAAGGAATTCATCTCACCTCACAATATGGGTTAAATAGCAGAGTAGATTGAACTTTCTAGCCTTGAGTGGGAAACAGTCTAATAAAAGGAAAACTCTAAATCTCAAACAGTGTAAAAGACAACTGCAACACAACTTGATTAGTTGTCTCAAGAAACCATGGTAATATACAGAAAATTGAGGAAAAGAATCTGTGGAGAGCCATAACTGTTTCTGCTATAAAACAAGATAGAATTAAAAAAAGGAAAATAACAACTGATATAGATCAATAGAAAGTGGCTGTAACAGAGAGAGATAATAATGGTTAAAAGGGATTGAACTTTATATCTTGCAAACACCAGTCCAATAGTTTAACCATACAGCTATCATGCAGTAATACTGCATTGAAACATGAAACAAGGTTTACAGTTGAATGGACTATTTTCTCATTCAATTGATTTTGCTGATGTGCTAATCTTTCTCATTTGTTTTGTTCAATATTCCTGACACATATTTCTCTTTAATTTGTTTCTATAATTATCGACGTTATAATTATTGAACAGTATCGAGTTTGGCTAGAAATTAACACAAAAAACATTTCTTTTTTTTTTTACTGTCAAACAAATGTTTCAGATTTGAATCCTCACATTTCCTTTTTACTGGTTGTAGTTACGACTAGCACAGTACCTACTAAAAAATGGCAGGATTATTAATGTATGGATCAGTATATCTATTTAGAATTAGTTTATTATCTGTAAGTGTGCATGCACAAAAACATACATGCACAATGTAGTCTATCTTTTCATTTCCATATAATAGAACTAGGAGAACAAGGTATGAAAGAGAAGAGAAGGTATCAAGGAGAAAAAGAGAATATATTAAAAATGTAAGAGAAGGTGGGAAGAAGAGAGTGAGAGAAGGTGGAAAGAAGAGTGTAAAAAAGTAAGAGAAGGTTGGGAGGAGTAGACAGTAGAAAGTAAGAGAAGGTAGGAAAGAGAAGATAGTAAGAAAAAAGAGAAGGTTGGAAGGAGAAGAGAGTAAGAAAGTAAGAGAAAGTAGGAAGGAGAAGAGAGTAGGAAAGTAGGAAGAAGTGAGTAAGAAAGTAAGAGGTAGGAAGGAGAATAGAGTAAGAAAATAGGAAGGAGAAGTGAGTAAGAAAGTAAGAGAAGGTAGGAAGAAAAAGAGAGTAAGAAAGTAGGAAGGAGAAGAGAGTAAGAGAAGGTAGGAAGAAAAAGAGAGTAAGAAAATAGGAAGGAGAAGTGAGTGAGAAAGTAAGAGAAGGTAGGAAGAAAAAGAGAGTAAGAAAATAGGAAGGAGAAGTGAGTAAGAAAGTAAGAGAAGGTAGGAAGAGAAAGAGACTAAGAAAGTAGGAAGAAGAGAGTAAAAAAGTAAGAGAAGGTAGGAAGGAGAAGAGAGTAAGAAAGAAACGGTAGGAAGGAGAGAGTAAGAAAGTAAGTGAAGGTAGGAAGGAGAAGAGAGTAAGAAAGTAAGTGAAGTTAAGAAAAAGAGAGTAAGAAAGTAATAGTAGAAAGGAGAAGTGAGTGTGTGAATGCAAGAGAAAAATGAAATGAAAAGGTTGTGAATGAAGTGTGAGTGAAAACAAAGAAAATCAATTTTGCTTTCTTGAGGTTTTTACTCTTTTACTCCTTTGATCTATTAAAATATGTGCAAACTTATTTGATAAGTAGATAAAAGTACATAGATATTAACTTCTGTGTGTACCTTCCTACTTAAGGTGTTTGTCACACTCCAAAAGAAAATATATGAAATAAATCCCCACCCCAAAGGAACGGCAAGTTTGAAATATACCATGATCTATCTAGGGAATTGAAGAAGCTATAAAAGATGAATGCAGATGTAAAGCCTGTAGTAATGGCTGTATTGGAATACCATTTAGAAAACTGAGAAAGCATTTAGGGAAAATTGAAACTGACATCAAGATTGTAGAACACCAGAAAACTGCCATCATTTACTCTGCAAGGATTCACCAAAATGTTCTTGAGTTGTGAGAAGTCTTGTTGAGATTATGCCTGAAGAACAGACTTTCCATTGGCTACATCAATGTGCAGCTCCAACATAATAATAATAATAATAATAATAATAATAATAATAATGTCTCAAGAGAACCCTCCCATTAGAATGTCTGATGTTCAACTCCATGCGAGCATCTCTTGTGATTGCTTGGTCTCACACTGTCCACTGACTTGAGATGGAACAATTACAATGAATCAATAGCTTCATCTGTTCATCTTAGGGTCCTTGACAAAATCCAGAGACAGATATGCAATGTGGTTGGCCCTGATCTGGCATCTCGTTTACAGTCGCTTTCTCACAGTTGCCTCCCTCTGTCTTTTCTACAAATACTTTCATGGTAACTTCTTTGACATGCTATTTTCACTAGTTCCCAAACTGTATGAATTTAAACATGCCACTAGGTGAACATCTCAGTCCCACCCTTCCACTGTCAAAATGGTTAAATGTGTCCGTCTCTTCTACTCCAATAGTTTCATGTCTCGCACTTCACGCCTGTGGAACTCCCTTCCTCTTACTTGCTTCCCTGATAGTTATAATCTTCAACTATTCAAATGTAATGTCAATCAACATCTCCAGATGCCTTGATCTATTCCCTGTCCTTCTCTTCATCCTTTCCTCTTTCACACCTCTTTACTCTTGCTCTTACTTTCTGTAACCCCTTGCATGCTAGTGGCACTCCCGCCTTGCTTGGGGTGAAAAGTTTAAAACAAAGAAGGTGTCAGAGGCTGTGATTCTTTTTTATTACTATTTATAACAGCCTCAACACTTCTGCCACCATCAAAAATCTCCTGCTGTTATGAATAGTTCAATAATTATCAATCAAAGCAGATTATTCGTTAATGAATATTAACAACCACAATATCATTGACTGATTGATCTGTTTTATATAGCTCATCAATCCTTTGAAGATTATTAAAACAAGAACATATTTTTAGATTGTAAGAATTTTTTTTTTGAGATAATAATGAGTTAGTGATACAAGTCTTAATAATTAAGTCTATAGCTGGTGGGAGGAGAGGTGGATTCATAACTTTTGCATATAAGTAAATATAACAAATTGACCTTGAACTGGAACTCAGCTTTCGGATCAACAATTCCAAGCCATTATCCGTTACACCACCCACACATCTAAGCTTACAGCACCAAGCATTCCCAAGCGATCACCCATCTTGCTACTGACCAAGTTGGACATTGTTTAAGATGAGTGATCGTATACATGTTTTAATGTGATATGGCTGTAAGCCACCCACAATACCATGATCATCATGATGGTAATCTTAAAAGTTCTTTTAATGGTAGAATAACTTACAGACAAACAGGCTTACGGGAGTGAAAGAGTGTAAGTTCAAGTCTCACTGGGAGTTGATTCTTTTATACAATGTTTTTCTTTCCTTATTAAGTTATGAACTTTCAACTTTTCACTAAAAGGAAACAACTTATCTTGTTGGTTTGGCATATCTATATAACCAGAATCATTATTCTTGTGTTTGGAAATCATCATGAAGTAAAAGTAAGAGGTGTTTATTTTCTGCATTTGACTGCGGAAAGTGAAATTATAGGGGAAGGAGAGACCACTGTATTTTTGAAAAGATGTGTAGTGCTTTCAGCAAATGAAACCATTTTTTCTTTTTACTAAAATCCGCCCAATACAAGACTCATGAGTCACTCATGGTAGAGTGTTAGAAGTAAGTGAAGATTATGATTATAAGGAGGATAGATAGTGATTGACACTTGACTTCAAGAGGTTGAGATTGGAGTTTTCATGGAAGCATCCACACAGGAGTAGCAGTTTGTGGGCAAAAGTTTTCTGAGTGAAACTTCATCCATACAAATGGAATACAGAGAAAGTTGACTGATTTGACTGTAGCATGGCTAGTCCAAGCTAGAAACGTCTGAGCTGGTGAAACTTAAGAGTGAAGCTCATCTGAACATTTTGCTTGGCTTTGTTCCTTCAGTATCTATGCATAAACTAGAGACAAACGTTAGAGATAACAGTAACCATGGATATATAGAAAGTAAAACTCTTTTGATATTTTCATATCTAATAACATAATGTACATTATCTTTATATAATTGCTTACACTAATATATGATGTACTTCTATCTATCTATCTATCTATCTATCTATCTATCTATATATATATATATATATATATATATATATATATTCAGGCATGTGTTGTTGAAAACTATGGAATTTTTCCACTTGATCTTTGTTTCAATTTTTTTCTTGCTTTCTCTCAAGTTTTTAAAGTTTAGGTTTAGGTTGTTAAAGTAGGATCCCAGTCGATGGTTTTCTATCGGGCACTTTCAGTTGTCCCCAACTGTCATAATAGCATTTGTTTTGGTTTGAAAATATGCTATTGGTTGTTTTAGTTTTGTAACAACTGCAAAAAACGACTACAATTTCTGGAAGCCATACTAACCAAAAACCTAAAAATCAACACAAATAAAATAGCATCTTAAACATATTTAATAACTAATCCTCCAAATAATAAACACCACTCCCCTCCTTACCAATAATGAACTAACCCAACAATATTGTCTAATATTATCTATAAAACTTCTTAGAAAATATGCCTTCTCCAACAGGAATTGAACCTGTGTCCTATACAGAACCATCATTTGATTAGTTGGAGAAGGCATAGACATATCTTCTATGAAATTTCTCAAACATTCAGGCAGGTAAATGTAATTAATACTGTTTAATTAAAAACAGAGCATTTACTTAAGTAAGTTGTATCTATTAAGTAACATATAAACAGAAAATATATTAAATAATTGTCAGATTTAATCCATTTCATAATATATATATATATATATATATATATATATATATATATATATATATATATATATATTGTTCAATTACAAGCTTTTTCCAGACAAGTATAATTACTTATATATTATATTATTATTATTATTAATAATAATAATAATATAAATATAAGTAATTATACTTGTCTGAAAAAACCTTAGGTACTTTGGCTTGTAATTAAACAATAATATATATATATATATATATATATATATATATATATATATATATATATATATATATATATATATATTATGAAATGGATTAAGTCTGACAATTATTTAATATATTTTCTGTTTATATGTTAATAATAATATAAATATATATATATATATATATATAATAATAATAATAATAATAATAATAATATAAATATAAGTAATTATACTTGTCTGGAAAAACCTTAGGTACTTTGGCTTGTAATTGAACAAGCCAATGCCCAAGGAAAAATAAGGGATAAAAAAAGAAAGAAGTAAGAACATGTAATTGAGGCGAAAACAATCATCCAGAATACAAGCTCAGAGTCCAAAGAAAAAAACAAAAAAGCAATATCATGGGGTGTCTTATACTTATAATAATTTTCTTATTACTGCACAAATTCCTCTGAACCTAGATCTGATGGGTATATATATTTGATTTTATAACAACTTTCCACCAAAAAAATTTATTAACAAAACTTCGTTTTCAAGGGTGGAAATAATTATAAGGCAGTTTTGAAAATTTGCATATCTGGTTTACTCCAGAATGTCAAAGGAAAAATAAGTGCATGCACAGATTATAAAAAGACTCTTATCATGATTTTAAGCCATGTGAGTTCCATTTAAACATTTCATAACTGAATACAGTTACTGCAAAATGCTTAGGAACTCCACCAGCCTTAATGAAAATGAAAAAGGGTAAATTTCTGCCTATAGACTGGAAGAAAAATCTATAAGTTTCATTGCAAGAGAACTGCCGAGGTCCTGAATAGTTGTGAGAAATTATCTAAAGGACCCTGAATCATATGGCACCAGAAAACGTTCAGGTCGTCCACCTAAAATTACAAATGCAGCCAGACATTGACTTTTTCGAGAAGCTTCTAAAGAACAATCAAGCTCAAGAGATCTGCAAAAATCTCAGAATTTACCCATCACTCCAAGAAGAGTTTCTCCAATTTCTCTATGAATCACCAAATCTCATGTATCAAAATAGGAAGACAACCCCTGCTTTAACTGCTAAATACAATAAAATACACGTAGATTGGGTAAAGAAAAATATAACATTAACAAAGCAGAAATGGGAAACTGTGATGTTTTCTGATGAGAAAAAGTTTAATTTGGATGGGCCTGACGGCTACCAGTGTTATTGGCATGATTTAAGAAAGGAGAAGCAGCTGTTTTCAAAAAGACCATTTGGAGGAGGATGTTATGGTTTGAGAAGATTTTTCTGCACCTGGAAAGGCTAATTTAGTAGTGATGGAAGGGAAACAAAACTCTGCTCGATATATCAATGTGTTGGAAAAAAAGTCTTGTCCCATTTATGAATTGTCTAGACACCAATAATGCTATTTTCAACAGGACAGCACAGCCATACACACTTCTAAGCTCACGAAAGACTGGTTTAAAACAAAAAATATTGAAGTTTTAGACTGGCCCACTAAGTCTCCAGATTTAAACCCAATAGAAAATTTGTGGTGAATTTTGTCAAGAAGAGTATACAAAAATAAATGTCAATTTGAAGATAGAGAAACTTTTAAATCTTGCATTAAACAGTATTGGAATGAAATTCCATCTGAAACTCTCAGAAAACTTATTGATTCCATGCAAAACAGGTGTGTTGAAGTATTACAATAAAATAAATGTAAATATTGAATTTTGTACAATTTTGCTGTTAAATACAAATTTTCAAAACTGTCTTATTCTTATTTCCACCATATTTTCTTAATGACTTTTTTTGGTAGAAAGTTGTTATAAAATCGAATATGTATACTAATACCCATCAGATCTAGATACCACACACAAATTTTCAGATGAATTTATGCAGTAATAAGAAAATTATTAACAATTTCATGGGGTGTCTTATACTTATTTCCACCACTGTGTATATATATAGAAACTAAGACATGGGCTTATACCCATATCATGTTGAAACACTGTTTCTTGTATGATTCCCAATGTCAAACAATATTGAGCCTGGTCAGTACTTACTTGGATGACTGTTTGGGAATACCAGTTGCTCTAAGTTTGGATGTGTTGGTGGTGTAATGAATAAAGGCTCAGAATTGGAAATTGGAGAGGTGAGTTCCAATTCCAGTCAGGTTCATTATATTCCTTTATGTGCAAGTACCCTTGGGAAATGTGTGAATTCACCTCTTCTTCCCCAGTTATGGGTTAAATAGTATGACTTGTATCAGTAAATCATTAATTATCTCCCCCAAATTTTACTTTCTACAAATACTTTCTGGTTTTAAATAACCTGCAAAGAGTTGATAGGCCATAAAAAATAAACTTAATGCATGATTGATCTGTATATGTATACACTAACACTTGTTGTAACTCTACAAATCTGGGATTGAATGCTGCATAAAGCATAGCATGAAAGAATGATTTCTTGGTGCCAAATCAAGAATTGTATAGTTATATATAAGTCTAAGCATAAGGTCACAAGTATGTGGCACCAAATAAAAATTGAACCCATGACTCAACAGTATGATCGCCATGACTAGACTAGCTTAGTAATTATTACACCATGTCAAGGCATTCCTAATTAAAGTTTGTATAGGAGTGTCCATGATATTTACGTCAGTGTCAGTACAATAGCAGAGGCAGGAGCTCAGTTTATGCATGAGATACATGAATAGTTAGATATAAACTAATTCACCAATATCTATTCAAGAGACAATTTTAAAGTTCTTAGCATAAGCTATTAAATGATATCACAGTGCCTATAAATATATGGAAAATAATTAAAACTTTTAATGTCTTCATATTCTATATCTAAGTTATGTTGTTTAGTTAATACACAATGGACTATCAGATGTTAAAAGTTGGCATTCTAACCAGGGCAGATTTTCAACCTCATCCTCACAAGCCTAAAGCAAGAAAATGTACAAGTTTTTTTGACCTTAAGTTGTTTTTCCATTAGCCTTAAAAAATGGGGTTGACCTATCTGTTAGACTTTCTGGGGTCACCCACATCATAGCAGCAGAAACAGCCTTGTGTTGACATGGGTAAAAAAACATACACAGAATAGCACTAAAAGCATGTTAAATTGTAAATGAAAATCATACAGTTTATTTATTTTTGTCTACTTTTGTGTGTGCATTTTTGGTTACAAGTATTTTAACGTTGCATAGGATAAAAGAAGAAGTCACTTTGTATTATAACAAGCAAAGTCCCAGAGTGGAGTTGAATATCTTGACCTTCCAACAGTCACTGGTGAAGAGACTGAATTCAATGCCTTTTGGCGGGAAGTCCGTTTTCTAGCTGAAACAGTTTCTGTTGCATGCCAGGAGAGTTTTTCTTTTTTTTTCTTTTATTTATTTTAAACAAATTTTTAATGTTATTTATTTTATTTTATTTATGATATTCATTATTATTATTATTTTATATTTTTACTTTTATTTATTAATAATAATAATATCCTTACAACATATAATAAATTGATGATTTCTTGGCTAAAATTCAATCTAAACATGAGATCAACTTAGATGTAAGAATTTCCTCTAAAAAGGTCACTGAAAATTATCAATATTGCTTTTTATACATGAATCTATTTAGATAAGTAGGTGGAGTAATGGATAGTGGCTCAGATTGAGGAATTGGAGATCCAAGTTCAAATTCCAGTCAAATCCATTACATTCACTTATGTGCTAATCCCCTTTGGAAAGGTATAAATTCTCTTCTTCTCCACCCCCAGCTATGGGTAAATAGCAGGACAGACTGGGTTCTATAGCCTTGGATGGCAACTGGTCTACTACAGAAAGAAATGGCAAACTACTGCGGGCAAAAAATCTGCTTTGTCAGTCATATATCGAAAGATACATGATCACCTAAGCATGTATCGTGCATGGCACATAACTGACTGACCTTCATCTTGAGTGTTCTGACCTCTGACTTTTTGCAGGTGTGAACATCATATAGAAGTCAATGACAAGGAAAATGAAATAACATGACCTAAATTTTGTTATCTGATTACCCTACAAGACAATACAAGTTTTTGTTAGTTGCATCTTGTTATTTAGTAATTGTAAGTTTAATCCTTGGGTTATCCGTTAAAAATCATTTACACTAATTCAGTGATTTTACGAATACAAATTAAGTTGGAAAAAATTAGCTCATACAAGATATCTTTTAACATGGGAAGCAGAATGAGAGGAACTGACATCCCCATGGGGATTAAAGTGTAAAATTGAAATTAGCAGAAAGTAACTGAATACAGTTAACATGGCGAAGGATGACAAAAATAGAAATGTGATTGTAACTTCTAAGCAAATACTAATAATAAAAATCATTATCATTATGTTTATTCATGACATGGGTTATCATGGCTCTCCACAGCTGCCTGTTCCTTGTAGCTCTAAGCAATATTTGATGCATTATCTTACCTCCTTATCTCTGGGATGCCATCTATTCACTCCTTAGATAAACTACTCAGTGTTTCCCTCTACCACTTCTTTTAACAATATATTCTGTGGGTATTAAATTTTCCAAGTTGTTCTTCCTCATAATATTTACCAGAAATTTCAACTGTCTCTTTCTTAATTAAAGTATGAGTCTCTTTCTTATCTGTCTATATTTCTGAGATGAGGTATTATGTACACTATTTACATTATTCAGACTACTGTTCTCATCTTTGTTGCCATATTTATCACAATGTTTCAGCAGTTGTACACTCCGGCCTTCTTCAGGTGGTTGGAATGTCAAACTGAACCCTTTATTTTGCTTGCTGGGGTAGACTGTTCTAGTTACACGTGCCATGTCTAATGGATCTCAGTTATCAATTATTTTCTGTTAATTCACCTCTCCAAGTTCTCCACTGCCTTAACCAGGTATTGAACTCACAACTCTTTGGGTCCTGTCACTGGATCTAACCAATGCCTTAAGGACACATGAATTTACAAAAAATATTCCTTTTTGTAAATTCATGTGGAACCCATTTTCACAACTTCTAAATTTTCCCTGAAACTGAGAAATAATATTTTATATTAAGTTGTTCAGAAAATAATGTCCAGTTTTAGAATAAACCTTTTAATTGTGTTCTAATATATTATAATAATTGCACAAAAATATATTACTCATTCTTAATGATTAAAATGTGTGTTTTATTAATTTTCTATCAATTTCATTCTGAATTTGGCTTAAAACATAATATACACATCATCTTGAACATGAAGAAAGAAGAGATGCATTTACTTTTTTGCATGAGTTCAAACTTGGTCATAATGCATCTCAAACTGCTGCCATCATTAACAAATCATGGCGGGGGTAGAGGATCCATTTGTTGTTTCTGAAGTTTTGATTACCAAGGTGGTAGAGGATGACCATCTGCAGTTGATAATCAATGTCTGAAAACACTATTCAAACAAAACCTATATGAAAGGGTTTCAGATAATGTATATCAGCATTTCAACAATATTGGAACATCACAAGAAAATTGGCAAGGTGAAGGAATTCGATAAATGGGTTCCATAAACCCATTTAAAGTAAAAGAATTTAACATTTTGAAGTGTGCTTGATTCTGCATCTATGAAATTTGAATGATTCATTTCTTGATTAAATAGTAACACATGATGAGAAATGGATCGTTTATGACAATTGTAAATTATTGGCTCATCGCTTCACTATCCAAAACCAAGACTGCACCAATAGAAGATTATGGCAACTGTCTGGTGGCCTGCCATTGGGGTTATCCATTACAGCTTTCTGGAATCTAACTAGAGCATCACTACTGAAATTTACTGCCAGGAACTGAATGAAATGCAGATTCAGTTAAGCAAAATGAAACTGGCACTGGTTATTTGACAAGATCCAATTCTGCTTCAGGACATTTCTCAGTTACATGTTGCCTCACCAAGTTGTGGCTCTGAGACTTTGCCACATCTACAATATTCTCCTGATTGTTGCCCACTTACTACCACTTTGTGAAGCATCTTGACATTTTTTTAAGCTAAATGATATTCTGCTCAAAGATGCAGCAACTGTATTCAAAGATTTCTTGGCATCCAAACCCTTAGAGTTTTATCATGAAGGCATAAATAACCCTATAACTCAGTGGCAAAAATATATGGATGTTCAGAGTTCCTATTTTGACTGATTTAAACACTGAAGAATATTTTTATTTAAGAATAAAAATTGATTCTAAAATCAAACATTATTTTCTGAGTAATCTAATAGTTGACTGATTACATAAACAAAGAACTGAGAAAAGTTAAGTCACTTGTATGATCTTTCAAATATTCTGAAAAAGATATTGTTGGGAACTTTGAATAAACTTTGTCAATCAGTTGGAGAAAATATGTGCCTGTCAATTCATACACAGGGAAATCTGTAGAATAAAAATTAAAATAATGCCATTTTGAATGTCATATATTTTCAAATATGGTTCATTTGGTTACAGTAAGATTTGAAAAAGTCTTTTACTCCTTCATATCATAAAGTTACTATTTTCATTAGATTAAAAGTGTATCATCTTAAATTCTGAGATGAAACATTGTCATTATTGGTATTATGAATGAAGTGTTGTGATAACTGGCATTAGCACTCTGGCCAAAATATTTTTTCATTTTTATTATTCAGGATAGAAAGATTGGCTTTATGGTTAATGTGTGTCCTGTTATAGTCAAATGCTAAGGTGTCATTATAACACCAGCCTTGGTATAGTTGACTGATCTCCTGATGATGTCAAAGAAGATAGGTGTCAATATTGGGGCAGAATCTGCATCTACTTGCACTTGGTACTCCTGCAAGTAGACTGGTAACTAGTCAAGCCAGGTAGTATCTCAAGGTATGCCGGCACATACTATTCCCCAGACGAGGGGTAGTGTGTGCCTGATTGGGGGCTTTGTAACCCTTGCTATTTTAGCAACATTTTTTAACTACATTTGTATACATTACAAATTAAGCAAAGCACAACTGTTAAAGGATGAAAACTTTGTGGGGGATTTTGATATTATTTTGTTTTTTTTTTGCTTATGTTAAATCTTGAAAAAACACTATATAAAATTCACTATTTTTTATGCATAATTTTAATTCATATACTAAAATTATTCAACTTTTTAACAAAAAAAATATCATGTTGATGTTAAAAATTGCTGCAAAACATTGTTGATTTATTTAAGATGAACTATTATGACAAGACTCTGATTTGTATTTAGATAAATTGTATTTTATTTTCTATTTTTATAGTTGAATTGTGCACCTATATTGTGTATAATCCATTATTGTACATAATTAGGTTAAATTAAAATTTGTATTTTATATGAATACAACCTTATAAAACCTGAGATGTAGTAAAGTGGGGAGCCCGGTATCATAGATGAAACCCTTGCACTGACCCTGTCTTGAGGTATTATGAGAGTGCCTGAATGTAGCTTTACTGTGATACAGTGGTGAAAGTGTAGAAATATTGACTTTACAACTAACACTTATTCTGTTATAGTTAGATGCCAAAGTGTCATTTTCATGCCAACCTTGGTATATTTGACTGCTCTCTGATTGGAATCAAAGTAGACAGACCTAAAAATTGAAGCAGAGACTGCATCCATATGTACCTGTTTCTTCCACAAGGTGATGGAGAACCAACAAGATCTAATGGAATTACACTATTCTTTCATATTTCTAATGAAATTCTTCTGTTTCAATAGATTTTAGAAGCATCTGAAAGAGTTACACTTTACCTCTTACTAATGTTTAACCTTGATTTACTTTTTGGCTGGAGAAATATTTTGGGATAATTATAACTTATTCCAGAGGATATGATTTTATCAAATAAAATAATCCTATTTACTGCTATACTGTAAACAGGTTTTGAAAGAGCAATTGGAAAAATCAAGTGAAATATTTATGATAATTTAAATGATCATAACATTTCCATTGGAATAGGTTTCAATTTTGAGAGAAGCACTTTAGTGTGCTTTTCTGATTTTCCATTAGAGAAGGCAGATGAGTTCTGATTAAAATGTTAAAAAGCTGAAAATCAATAATATTTGACTAAATTGATTGGTTCCTCAACTTTTGTTGCCAATCAAATCAATAATCATATTTGCAGAAGAATCAAATATATTCCAACCTTACTATTTAAAGATTCTTATTACCTATTGCTACATACACATCCACACACTTCCTTCCCACCCTCCTTATATATATATATATATATATATATATATATATATATATATATATATATAAAGGGAAGAGGTTATATTAGTTCCAACAAGAGAAAAGTGTGTATAATAAAAAGAAGAGAGAAACTGCAAACAGTTTTGATTGTAATGTGGATTTTTTTTTAAAATTTATTATTCTTTATTTTCCATAATTTTGCTACACGGGTTTCTGGTCTCACGACCTTCATCAGGCAAAGAGTGGATATTTCCATATATTATTAAAAGGAATTAATTTTTCTTATGCTTTTCAATGTTAAATATTCTTGATATTAGACATTCTCTTTTTTATGTGTTAGTGATCCAAATGTCTTTCTTGAACTGGCAGTGAAAGAAATCTGCATGAAGGGTAATAAAACAATTAAGACTGGTCTGAGAAAGGGTGTGAAAGATATCTATATTCTTATCTTTTAATGTGTGTTCTTAGATCTATTTCCATTTTTTTGTATTTCTGTCAGTATGTGTATGCATATGTATATTCCCTCACCATATATATACATACAGTCTTATTATAAGGAATTTGTATACACATATGTACACATACACATGCACACACACATACATACACATACACACAAACACACATACACACACTTTCTATGTGGTGTAGGGTTCATGTGCATGCCCATGAGCAGTTTTGTTTTTGTCAGTATGTGTATATATATACCAGTACGTGCATGTACATGCATACTTCCTCTCTATACACACATACTGTCTTCTTACAAGGAATTAGTATACAGATACATACATACACATATACATCCATATATACACACACACACTTCTTATGTTGTGTAAGGTTTGCACATGTGTCGTTTTGGGGGTTTTAAAAGTGTAGGCGTTTCCTTCTATAATGATGTCACAAACCCCACATCTTTTTTTGTTGCATTTTGTGACTCCCTGTGTGTTGGTTAAATTTGGATGAGGTTAGTATGTGTTTTAGGTTTTTAGATTGGTGCTTGCTTTTAATTATCTTGGTTGTTTTTACTATATTTTTCTGTTTGTCATTCTTGCTAAGTAGGTCTAGATTTTTGTAATTTCTGTAAATAGTTCTGGATTGCTCTTGTTGTATGTTAAAACATAGTTTGTTCAATGTTACATTTCTTTGGATTTCATATTTCATCTAAAGGAATTTTTTTTCGAGTTCAAAACCTTTGTTTATTAGTGTTGTGGGCTAACCTTGTATTTTTAGAGTTTTATGTAGTTCTTCTAGGTGGGTTTTTTGGATGTATTTGTCAGTCACTATAGTACAAACCCTACATGCTAGAGAATAGGGGATGGATTTCAGGCAGCTTTTTGGGTGATGGCTCTTGAAATGAAGATATTGTTGGGTGTCTGTAGGTTTGTGATAGATATCTGTGATTATGTGGTTGTTTTTATTTATAACGAGTATATCTAAAAATGGTAATTTGTTGAAATTATATTCTTGGGTGAATTTGATTTTTCCGTGTAAGTTTTGAAGTAGAGTGTGGAATTGGTTAATGTTGCCCCATGAGGATTTCCAGAAAATGAAGCAATCATCTAAGTATCATTTCCAGGATTTAGTGAAGTGGGTTTTTATATTTTCCCCATATATTTGTTCTTTCTTTTTATTGAGATTTTTCTCTAGGTAAGCTAATGTTAGGGTAGCATATGTAGGTGCCATTTTTTTTCCCATTGTGGTACCTAGGGTTTGGATATAGTTTTTGTTGTCAAATTCAAATGTGTTATTGTTTAGAATTAGGACTATACTATCGATAATGAATTCCTTAGTGAATCTGTGATGTAGTGTTTGTAAATGTTTTACAATTCAGAATAAGATTTCCTTCTTACCTAATTCCTGGGGTATGTTGCTATATAGGCTACTAATGTCAAAAGTTGCCATAAGTGTTCCCGGATCTACTTTTTGTGGTATGGAACTAAGGAAGTGAATGTCATCTCTGATGTAGCTTTTAACCTGGTTAGTAAATGGTTGTAATATTGTGTCTATTAGGTTACTGAGTTTGCTAGTTGGACAGGCTGGTCCTGCTACTATGGGTCTGAATGTATTCAGATTTTTGTGTCTGGATAGCTGCTTTTATTTCACTCGATTTGTGAATTTTTGGTAATCCATAGAAAGTGCTTGCTTTTGGTACAAAGTTTATTAGGAAATCCTTTTCTTTTTTTGTTAATATTTTATTATGCGTTGCACAGAGTTTTGTAATTTTTTTATAATGTTTTTGTCTCTGTTGGTGTCGAGTAATTTGTAGTTGTTCCTATCCCCTAATGTTTCTAGAATTTTTGTTTTATAGTATGTCTTGTCCATGACTGCTATAGCACTGGCTTTATCTGCTTCTTTTATAATTATATTATTATTTCTTTGGATGCTCTCTAAGGCTAGTCTTTGTCTGTATGTAAGGTTGTTGAATGGTTTGGATTTTTCTTGTAAGAGTTTTTCAAAAAAATATTTAGCTCATTGGTATTATTATTTTTGTTTGGAAATAAATTGGATTTGTTTTTTACTAATGACGCATCTGTAATATTTTCGTTATTATTATTATCATTATTTTATATATATATATATATATATATATATATACAAAATGGACAAATGACAATTATTTTAATATATTTTTATTGTTATAACTTATTTATAAAATGTCTATATAATTAATGTATAACAATAAAATATATATATATATATATATATATATATATATATATATATATATATGTGAAATGTATATATATATATATATATATATATATATATATATATATATATATATATATATATATATATAATTATTTATTTAAAAATATGATTCCAACACGCTACATAAGAGTTCTCATGTTTCAAAAACAAGAGCCGAAAACTTCAATATAATTATTTGAATTAAATTGAATTAAAGTACTAAGCTCTGTTCCATCTTCAAGTGAAATTTTTTTTGGAATAACTTATTTCTGAAATTTATGTGTTTTATAAGCATATTCATTATTGAAAATTTCTATGGTAACGGCTAGAGCAATTGTTTAAAGAAAAAGGGGCATAAGGTGTTAATAGTTTGTATCAATATCTCAGTTACATTCACAGATGTCAAGTCAGGGTAAGGTTGGGATGTCTAAATTTAAAGCGGAAGATGACATCGCCTAGTCTGGTTAAGTGTCTATGGAGATTTATTTATTTTTTTATTTTATTTTTTATTTTTTTCTGAAAGGGTTTTGTGTATATAAAAACGGTCGTAAATTGCTAACATTTGTTTTTTGACGACTTCATAAAGGGTTATCTTTTTTTGTAGGGCATTTAAACTATTTATTAGGACTATGGATTTTTAAAAATTATTTTATTGTTTGTTTGTTTTTATGCTAATTATTTAATGCAAAAATTTGATGATGTCAGCAAAAAACCGTTAACTCATGTCTATTGTTTAATAGATTTTTATTAGAAACTTAATAATGTGTAGTTTTTCATGTAGGCATAAAGGGCATGGATCATCCCAAGTTTTACAAGTTCTAGTTTTGTTTATAATTTTCCATTTTACTTTTGGTGTTTTATTCATTTCCTTCAAATGCCAAAAATATTTAGATAGAGATGTCTGATTTCTTTTATTTATATTGTTGAAAGAGCACTTATGCTGCCTCCATCTGGTTTTAAATTCATTCTTCGTAGACCCAATGTATATCATATTAGTATTAGGACTCTCAATGGATGAGATAGTACATTGGTATACCACAGATTTAATGCAGCATTTATTTTCCAATGGGCAGTCTTCTGGGTTTCTACAATCACATAATTTTTCACTATTTTTGTCTAATTTAAGTGTAGGTTTTTTATTAATACTATTTAGGCATGGGCGTCTGTTCAGGATTTTATTTTTTTATTATACTTTCTAGATTTTCAGTGCAGCTGTAACTTAATTTTAGGGTGTTTTTATTAAATATTTTACTAAGTCTACTATTGGTAGGAAGTGTTTTTCAATTAAAGCTAGGAATTTCTGTCCTAGCTTAATACTAACCATTTGGTTGAACGGAGGGGTATACCAAATGATTTTTCTTTTCCTGTTTTTTTTCTGGTTAGTACAATTGTTTCTATAATTGATGTTAGCATTTTTGTATCCACTATTTTTTAGGGCTGCATTATAAAAGTTACTGTGTTGTTGGAATATTTCTTTATTAGTGGAGTATATATATATATATATATATATATATATATATATATATATATATATATGCAATTTTTATATATATTATTTATGTTTCTTTATTAGTGGAGTATATATATATATATGCAATTTTTTATATATATTATTTATATATTATATATGTGCAGTACTTATTGAAAAGTGCTCAATATCAGTAATAGAGCTAACATATTTAGTTGGATTGATATGAGTTTGT
Organism: Acanthosepion pharaonis; assembly: GCA_903632075.3. Taxonomy (NCBI): domain Eukaryota; kingdom Metazoa; phylum Mollusca; class Cephalopoda; order Sepiida; family Sepiidae; genus Acanthosepion; species Acanthosepion pharaonis. Next base: position 279,894 of record CAHIKZ030000175.1, read on the forward strand.
GGCCCTGGGTTTCACACTATTTGCGATCGTCAGACACTGTTATAATAGAAGAGTTGCCAAGAAATGTGAAACCTGGATGCAAATTTACTGGAGATGATCTAATGATTAAAGTATTTTCTAGACATTTTCATCTTACTAAATTGCTTCCCATTGAATTAAAGTAGCATATTTTAAATCAAAATGATAACCAAACACATTACAGTGAGCAACTAATGCATTCAGCATGTTGTTTGGTAAAAGATCCCATTTGTGTTCATTTGATATTTTATTTAAATTTCTTAGGGTTTCTCCTATGTATTTTTTGTAGCAATCATTATAAGTGATAGAGTAAATTTTCCTAACATTGTTCTGATATATAAAGATTTACATAGGATATTCTCCCATATATATATATATATGTGGTGGACTCTCTTGTCATATTCAACATATGTGGGTCAAGCAGCTCAGTTCTTAGGAACTGACAGCCAGACACCAATACATATGATTTGATTATAGCGGTGAAGGCTTTGGGTAGAACCAACCACACTTTTTGAAGAGCAGAATACCTGGTGCACTACATGCCACAAGGTCTCCAAACAACCTTCCACAAGTTTTGAATTCAGAGTTGTCCTTCTCCTAGATCAGTTGGCATCCAAGGCTTTAGAACCCAGTCTGTCCTGGTATTTACCCAGAGCTGGAGGGAGAAGAGGAGGATTCACACCTTTCCCAAAGGTGTTAGCACGTAAGTGAATGTAATGGATTTGACAGAAATTCAAACTCAGCTCTTCGATTCCTCAATCTGAGCTGCTATGCACTACTCCACCATGCCCCACCTCACTCTCTGTATATATATATATATATATATATATATATATGATATCAACTCCATATATATATATATATATATATCTATGATATGATATCAACTCCATATATATATATATATATATATATATATGATATGATATCAATCCATATATATATATATATATATATATATATTTGAGGAATAAAAATGTGGGATCATAATAAACATAAGATACAACAATATCCACGTTTAAAACTTAAAACAGGTACCTTTGGACACATTTTCAAACACAATCGTCGGTAATCTAAAACGGAGTACTAACAAGAAAAATTTTATTAATACCGTAATAAAACAGGATGGTAAGGGGTGGGGGGGAAATGTCGAGGTGGAGTCTGTTCCTAGCCCTGTGCAATACCGAAAAGAAATGGGGAGAATACTTTAAGTTGGCCTTATTTGGGCGAACAGTTACATGATTTGAGGTAAAACAATTTTTCCCCCCCCCCCTTACCATCCTTTTTTATTACGGTATTAATAAAAAATTTTCTTGTTAGTACTCCATTTTAGATTACTGACGATTGTGTTTGAAAATGTGTCGGTCGAAAGGTACCTTACATTTTAAGTTTTAAACGTGGATATTGTTGTATCTTATGTTTAATATGATCCCACATTTTTTATTCCTCAAATGTTTGATTAAACTTGGCAGTACTAGAAATCTGTTTATATATATATATATATATATATATATATATGATATGATGTGAATAAACATATTGAAGTGTGTGTGTGTGTGTGTGTGTGTGTGTGTGTGTGTGTGTGTGTGTGCGTGTGAGAATGAAAATCTAAACAGAATTTTATTCATATATGCACAAAGATTTTATATTTTCCAGGCATATTTATTGACAGAAATCAATTTTGCAAAATTCAGAATTTTGAAATCTAATTGCCTAGAAAATAATTTTAAATTTGATTTGAATATGATGAGAAATTCTTAATTTATTTTCATCTCATTATCATTATAGGATATTTTCTGAACAGTCCCTATCCTACACACACACACACACGTGCACACACACACGTGCACACACACATGCACACACACATTCATAGACACACATGCATACACAGAGGTGTGTATGTGTATGTGTAGCATATATATGTATCCAGCCAATTTGAATATCTTGTGAAACAGTTGTGCAGCTTTGATGTAACTTTGCAATTAGAAAGAAATTTACTGTGCATGTGGGAACAGACACTCTCCCATGAAGTTACTCAATTGAGAGTGAGGCATCATTTAGTATGCTTGTGCACTGTGTGACTGTCACATTCACAATGACAGAGCAAGTATATTCAACATGTTGAATGCATATTTGTATCATGTAGATCTTTCAGGCTCTACTTCTTCTATGTCCTGCATACTTTCAGGATATGGGCGATCATGACTCTCCACAACTTCCTGTCCTTTTTAACCCTTAGTAAAGTGTCTCATAATTCCTGTTCTGCCAACAATTTACACAAGCTTGTTAGGTAGGTTAAGCACTGCTTTTGTCTATCCATCTTGCTTTCAGTATGTTCTGTGAGTGTCACATTTGCCAAGCCCTCTTTTCTTATAATGTGACTAGATTTAGCTTTTTATGATTTATGGTTTTTCTAAAAAACTAAAATTTCTGACCAGATTAAACAAAATGTTACAAAGCAGCTGATGATAATTCTAAAAGAGGACGTTGCCAACTGCTTTGAAAAATGGAAGGGATGATGGAATAAGTGTGTAAAATTGGAGGAGGAGTATTTAGAAGTGAACTTAGGTACCATTGCTCTAAGTAGCCTATTATTTTATTAAATGACACTATTTTGCATGCAGTATTTGTATAAAGATAATTTTAAAAGTTTTACATCCTCTTGACCTCTTTTCCTATGTGCTGTCACCCTTCAGGACATAGGTGATCAAGGCTCTCAACAAATTTCTATCTCTTGTGACTCTTAGCAGTTTTTCTCCTTTTGCTAAGGCCCCGCCACTCGCTGTTTCACAATTCATTCACAAGCCCATTAGGTTAGTGGCTTGTTGCCTTCCCATATCTTTCTTGCCCTCAGTATGCCTTGTGAGGGTTTAAGTTTTATGCACCCTACTTCTTCATTATGTGCCAAAGAAATTTCAACTATATTTCTCTGATTTTAAGTATAACGGAAAGTTAACATCTTCTTTTGAGTATAACAAACATTTACCATTTTCTTTTGAGTAAAATAGAAATTTGCCATCTCCTTTTGAGTAAAATGTAAATTTGCCATTTTCTTTTAAGTATGATAAAAAGTTACTATTTTCCTTTGAGTATAACAGAAAGTTAAAATTTCTTTTGAGTATAACAGAAAGTTGCCATTTTCTTTTGAGTATAACAGAAATTGGCCATCTTCTTTTGAGTATAACAGAAAGTTAAAATTTCTTTTGAGTATAACTGAAATTGGCCATCTTCTTTTGAGTATAACAGAAAGTTACCATTTTCTTTTAGATTTTTTTGTTGCTTTCTTGCTCTGCCTATGGAATTTTCGGTATCTTTCTGCAGGACTACATTTCTGCTGCTTCTAGTTTTTCTTCATCTGTGGGGAAATTGGTATATATTTACTGCCATATAAGATGATGGATACCATGAAGCAATCAAGCACTTTTTTTGTTGTTTCTAATTAAATTGTTCCATTTCTCAGCACCTTATCTTTTGGAATAGCCATTTCCGCTACTCCAATTTGTGTTCAGATCATGGTGTTGCATTTTCCATCTTCTTCTAAAACTCTTGCCAGATATTTGAATTTCTACACCTGTTTGATGTTTATATCTTCAATTTGTAACTCACATCTTGGACTTTTTTCTTGCTGATGACCATACTTTCTGTCTTCTTGCAGTTGAGGGTTAGTCCTTTTTTACTCTTGACTGATTTACTTGATTTGTTCATATTGATACTTATTAAGTAAAAAATTAGTATTAAAAACTGTATAGATTACTTAATTAGATACTGTATTAGTAAAAACTGTATAGATTAGTTTTACTAACTGTGTAGATTAGTATAACACAGTAACAGATTCTGAGTTTTCTTCAGTCATAATAAACAATTCCAATTTGAAAGAGGCTCCATACTTTGTACATCTCTTGGGCTTCACTTTTAGCCCAGACCTCATGCAGAACTCTTATATACAATCCATTGCCAAAAATGCTGGAAAAATGGTCAGCTCATTCTATAACTACTCCTTTTGGCATGATTTTTCTTTACAAATATTAGAAAAGACTAAAAATAGAATATTTCTGTCACATCTTGTCCGGAGCTGTTCAGTCCTCACTTTTCAGACCTGATAGAGATCAAAGTCATCTGTGTGATCTTGTGGAATTTTTTTCTATGCTCCAGCTAATTTCTCCATAGATGCAAAGTTGTAAGTCTCTCACTATTCTATTGTTATTTCCATGGCAAATGTTCAGATAAGCTCAATTCTTTAGTTCCAACAGTTCAGACCTTTACACCTAGGATATACTATGTGACTTCCATGGAAGCAAATCACCCTCCTCTAGGACAAACTATGTCACTTCCATGGAAGCAAATCACCCTCCTCTAGGACACACTATGTCACTTCCATGTGTGACGTGTGATGAAAGCAGATAGCCTAAACACTCATACACGCATCTATTAGAGTTAATTTCCACCTAGCAACAGAATAAAGGTCACGTGGGATTCTTATGACATTTTGGGAAGGCAGGTCAAAAGGTTGACTGACCCAATTATCCGTAGCGACAAATTTCTAGACAGAAGCTAGACAGGGGACGGATGTAAGCTGGAATTCGAGCCAAAACTTAAGACACGTGACAGTCAGAGATTCACTCGAGAATCAGTTGCTATCTTGACTTTGAAGAGGCAAGACCTGAAGCTGAAGCACTGATAGTTTATGAACGGAAAGATAAGACACATTTCATAGTGATGGAACTTATCCAGGTCAACCCAGGCAACTCTGGACAAGAAATATAACAAGAAGTATTCCTGTTCGAGAACCCCAAATTGAAGATGCAGAGAACTTTATACGCTGAGGATTCAGCCTGCATTTAAAGAAAAAGGAAAACCAGAGAAGAAAGCATATATCTCTGTTACAAGTTGAATTGTGTAAAGAAAAGAAAAAGGATATCCAAAGAGAGGAAGAAAGTGTATACCTCTGTTACAAGTTGAATTGTGTAAAGAAAAGAAAACAGATATCCAGAGAGGAAGAAAGTATATACCTGTTACAAGTTGAATTGTGTAAAGAAAGAAAAAGGAAAAACCAGAGAAGAAAGTGTATACCTCTGTTATAAGCTGAATTGTGTAAAGAAGAAGAAGGAAAGAAAGAAGAAAACCAAAGAGAGGAAGAAAGTGTACATCCCTGTTGCAGTGAGTTGGGTTTGGAAACCAAACTGTCTACAGAAGAAAAAGGAAGGAAAGAAAAAGGCGAAACAAAGAGAGAAAGAAAGTGTATACCTCTATTACAGCCGGACAGTGTGTGAAATTGTGTTTGTGTCGAGAAAAGAAAAGAAAGGACAATGATAAAAAAAAGAGAACTGAATATAAAAGATAAGTAATCATATTTTGGACCCGTAGTAGAAAGATATACATACATCCATGAATATTATGTTCTTGCAAACACCTTTCCACATGTCAAAACAATAATTGTAACTCCTATCCCATCTCTTTTGTGTATGCGTTGGCTTCTGCATTCAATTCATAGTAATTCATACTTATATTTTTGTATGTTCGGGTTCAGTTGAATCCATTTGGTGTTAAGCGAATTTTGATATCCCAACGTAAGTTTTGAGATCTGGTCGTCAGATGTTTTAACTCATACTTATCTGTTCTTTTATTTTGATATTTGTATATTTGTACATATTAAAATTCTTGTATCAAAATCGCTAAGCCTTATAGTTCATCCTTGTATTGTGGATCAGTATTCGTGTTGAAAACGAAGCAGACCTGGGAAAGATTACTGTTCGATTATCCCAATCGAACAGTGGTCTTAAAAATATTTTTGTTTACCAATTGTCCATTCTCATGATCTGAGAGAGATAGCTTGTATCTCTCCACAAGTGTGAGAATGTATATATCTCCTAGTCAGCGTATGATCACCCTATAAACCCATTCGTCAACTGGGGCATATGACACATGGAAGCAAATCACCCTCCTCTAGGATACACTATGTCACTTCCACGGAAGCAAATCACCCTCCTCTAGGACACACTATGTCATTTCCATGGAAGCAAATCACCCTCCTCAATGTTCAAAATGTAAGAAGAAAGTTCCACTCAAAGAGTTTTTTTTTTGAAGAACTGCTACAATATAGAGCAGGATCCTGTGTGGGTGCTTCCTTGAACACTTCAATATTAACCTCATTAATTCATTTATTAAGTCAAGAGTTTAATCAAAGACAGGTGATGAGAGGAACCATAAACTTTATGGAACTGACTCCCCTCTCCTCATTCTCTAGTCAGATTCAGTAAAGGTGGGTCACCTGAAAGACATTGCGGTGACATGTCAGCCTATCAGTGGTCTTCACTTTTCATTTGTGGTAACCTAATCGACAAGAAACAAGTGTCTTTGTTTTAGGCTATTCTTTGTTTTGTTGTTTAGAGGCCAGCTCACTGAAGTCTGACATTTTATGGAGAAAGATAAAATTTACACAGCATTTAAAACATATTTGAAATTATTAATCTGCAAATTTTCAGCTTTTAAGCATGTATAGTTATTAAGTTAGAAATGTTATACCTTTTCAAGACCCCACTTTCAAATAGAACTGAGCATTTTTCTATTGAATATTCATATGTATTTTTATGCTGAATACTACATCTGTGTGTCATGTATAAAAAAAAGTCAATCTGGCAAGCAGCCAGTTTGAGTAAAAGTCCGAGTCAAACTAGTAAGAGGAGTCTTTAAGAAAAATATATTTTGTTAATTGTTGCAATTATAAAATTTTTATTTGCACTTCAGGTTTTTCTTAGTGTTGAATACTTTTATAAGACAAAATTTTCGACTTCTCAAACTTCCACAATATATATATTTCTACATTCAGCACCATCACTTGAGAAGACACCAGAAGTATTGAAACAACATGGCTATTTTTGTAGTGATGTTATAACATATTTATGTTATGATTTTGGAATAAATAATATTTGCTCTACTCTGTATTGAGTACTCTTTTAAGAATAGAGTTTTTCATTATTGGAATTTTATTCCATCTATACTAATCCTATACTATATATATATATATATATATATATACTATATATATATATATATATATACTATATATATATATATATACACACACACTGCATTTAATGAGGTGACACTTTTCCATCCTCTCCAAAAAGCTACTGGTTGGAATTTAACAAAATTATCAGAGAATAATGACAACATCTATATACACCTACTCTGTAAATGAGTTTCTGTAAATGGATAGCAGAGCAGAGACAGAGAGGGATGGTAAGGAGACAGATGACATCTAGAGCTAAATAGGAAGCTATGGAGACCCAAGTTCACTTACATCCTGAAGGGACATGACACATAAAAGAAGAATTTTTAAAATTAGAACATTCTTTTTCTTTTTTTTAATTAAGATCTTATTAAATAAGTTAAACTATTTTCAACTAATTTTATTAAGAAAGATTTTTTTACTATTAAAATCAGTATTCAATACTGAGGCAAGATATTTCTTGCCACCACACATTAATGGATTGAATAATATACAAAGAAAATAAACTTAGCACTATCAGAGTTGTAGTAATGCATAAAGTCAGTAGTCTCTGCAATAGGCTGGAACTAATGCAACATGGCAGTTTACTATAGTAGGTGGTGAGTTCTTCTTTTGTTCTTTGGTACATTAGCACTGGCACTTTGACTTCACAAAGCATAAAAGTTCCCAAACTGTGCATATGTGCAACAGTAATGAGAAATGCAAGATGAACGAGAATGTCAAAAGAATGCAGGTGCAGGTCAGACTAACCGTATGTATACTTGCATTTTTTTTTTACATTTCCCATGAGGCTGCATAGATACCCATAATACATCTCTTAGGAAATATAGTTAACCATAATGCACTAAAATCATTGCATCACATTGGTATTGGATAAAAATCAATAAGTAAATATAGAAATCCTTTAAATCGTTCTTATAATAATAATAATAATAATAATAATAATAATAATGATAGATTACTTTCTGGAAAAATGTTTTAGAAATCAAAATTAAGGAAGGCAAATATAATCACATCAAGCTTTATCAGAAAGAGAATTGTTAATAAATTGAATAACAGTCATTTCTAAAAATAATTGTTTATGTAAATAAAGAGCTATATGATAAGAATCTATTCTATAATATGTATTCAACATCTATTTTGTATAAAACAGAAGGTTATTTTTTTATATACATATTGGTCATGTTACCAGATCTCTTCTTTCTTATAATGAAACATTCCATTATGGTAACAAGAGACATTACTTGACACTATTAAGAAAACACATTTCATGCTATATTAAAAAAAACAATTACCTCATTAGTAATCAGGGGAGATCAGGCTGCTAATAAATTGCTTTGTAATTTTTTATGCTAGCTTTCTTTAGATATATTCACATTTTATATATAGATACATACATCCTGCTGGATAACATATATTTTTCTCTAATAAGATTTCTTGAATATTCAGGCTGATACACAAAAATAAATAAATATACAGCTTAATAAATAAACAGAGAATCTCCTCAAATACAATTATCCACTAAAAATAATGTTTAAATAATAAATATACATACATATATCATCAAGATCAACCATAGTCTGGATCACAGAGTCATTGTAAATTCCACAATCCTTTCATTAGCTGTATAATATATGCTTTTCCAGGGTTACATATGGTTTTTGTATGCAGAGTTTTCCTTCTTCTGAACTGGTTAACACCCAAAGCTGAAGAACCTGATCTTCCCTACCATTTAGCCATAATTGTAGATTTTTGAAATTCACTGTTGTCCTTCTCATAAACTGGTTGCCACCAAAGGCTATAGGAGCCAGTATGTCCTGCTATTTACCCAGACAAGAGATGGATTCATGCCTTTCCCTAGGTTATTTTTACATAATTGAATGTAATAAACATGACTGGAATTTGAACTTTGCTCTCTGATTCCTCAATCAGAACCACTATCCATTACTTCACCATGCGTCCATATATATATATATATATATATATATATATATATATTGGATGTAACAGCAAAAATGTCCAAAATTGTTCAATTGTTATATTAAGCTTTGAACTGTTGTATCTTAGAAATGATTAAAGATATCTTACTGGATTTCTCCAAGGTTTTTATAACCCTATTAGACTCTACTTTAAACAATAAGAATGTATTTACCATTAAGATGAGATGACAATCCTTCTTGCTTTTGTGACCTCCTGATTCAGTTTTCCTCACTACTATTTCCTCTTTTTTAAACTTATTCACTGTTCTCTTGATGGTTCTTGAATGGACTTTGAAGATGGAAGCTACAGTATGAATGTTAGTACCATTACTGAAGGCCTAAATGATCGTTTTCCTCTCACCATTGCTCAGTTGGAAAGACATAGTGGGGATGACACAAAACAATTTTAACCAGTTCTCTTTGTAGCTGAATAACTCAAAGGGTTTTTTAGTGATTCTTATGACAAGATGTCAAGATGGCTAAATGTCATATCTGAAAACCTGGAAAAAAGAAACTCAGTTTCCTGGTTTTTTTTAGATATTAAACATTTTGTGGGATGGACAATTATCGCATGCAGTTACATGATTTGGACAATTTTGCTGTTACACCCGGTATATATAATTGCGTATTTGGGCAGCAATCTCTCTTTTATAAACTTTTCTGACAAGGTACTGTGATTAAGCTTTTTACTTAACTTTTCTTGTGCTCATATAAGTCTTTTCTTTTGTGGACATAAAGTGTGCAACTGTTGTCCAAATGTCAAAGTATGTACAAATGTTTTCAGCTATTTTTTTAGCCATTATCAAGAGTGATTTTTATTTTTTATATAAACAATGTAGAGGGTTACTGAATGCTTTTGTCATGTGAACAGTAAGAGTAAAGGGCACCGTTTATGAGGATATTTGTGATGGTTAATGGTTAGAATTGGGGGAACATATAGAATTTAACTTGTTTTAACATTTTCCATGGAAATAGCAATAGAGTAGTGAGAGGCTTGCAAAATTTTGTCTGTTAGAAAGGGGTTGTAATATCGAAAACAATTCATCACCCACAAGGTTGCATAAGCACTTTTGGACTCAAGACTGGAATGTGAAGACTGAGTAGCTCCATCCTAGATATGGCAGTAGTATTATATTTTCAGTCTGATGTGACACTTGTAAAGATAGATTATTGCAGGAGGCGTCAGATACTCACTGACGCAGTACAGGGAACTGACCATTTTTCCAGCATCTTTAGCAATGGATGAGTTTCATTTGAGGTCTGAGGTGAGGCCAATAAATTTCAATTATTGGAATTAAATAATTTAAATAAGTGTTCAAATCATGGTACCTCTTTGAGAGAACATCTGTTCATTATGATAGGCAGAAATTCAGGGTCTCTCAGTGATGATGGAACATTACAAGTTTGGTTTTTGAGGCATGGAATATGGCCAGCCAGTTTTTCTCCCATTGAGTTGTTAAAGTTAGGACAGAGGTAAGATAAGCTGTCAGCCTTTGGTCATCTAGATTTTTGGACAGCTATATATTGTATCTTCTATATAGATATTCACAAGAGATTGGTGTATGCTCTTTGGCAGGTAAATAGATATTTATGCTCTTCTTCTTTTTCTATGTGTCACGTCTCTCATGTAGGCGATCATGGCTCTCCAAATTTTCTGTCTTTTAAAGCTCTTAATAAATTTTGTCTTTTCCTTATTCATTTACTCAAGCTATCTAGATAGGTTATGCACTGTTTTCCTCTGTCCCTCTTGCCTTCAATTGATCATGTGAGTAACAAATTTCCCAAGCCCTCTTTCCTCATTATATTTCAACTGTCTTTTTCTGATGTTAAGCATAAATGTCCTTTTTGTTTCTATTGCCTCTAAAAATTTGTTGTTGCCCATGATATTTCTCAGCATCCTTCTGTAGAACCATATTTTTATTGCTTTGTCTCTTCTTCATCTGTGAGGATATCTTTCTAAAATTTGAGAGCAGAAAATACATTAAAGAAATGAGTTATTGAATATTTTGAGGAGGCAAGGTGGAGTAATGGATAGTGGGGTGGATGGAGGAATCAGAGAGCCGGGTTTGAATTCCATTTGGATCCATTACATTCACTCATGTGCTAATACCCTTGGGAAAGGTATGAATCCTCATCTTCTCTCCCTAGCTATAGGTAAATAGCAGGACAGACCCGGATTCTATAGCCTTGGGTGGCAACTGGTCTATGAGAAGGACAACTCTGAATTAAAAAAATGATCCTTCAGATTGGGGGTTGTGCAGTAGGCTAACAACCTACTCACTTAAAAACTGGCTTTTTATAGAAACCGCAACAATATCTTGCGTCCATCTGTTCCTCAAAGAAATTTAAAGGCATAGATTTATATAGTGATATTACTTAATTAAGAGTTATAAATGCATCAATGACAAAATAAAAATATATTAAATAAAAAATTATTTTACATTATGTAAATGTTTCACCATAAAAATTTATGTAAAATGAAAGCATATTTTATGCAATTTTAAATTATGTAAATGTGATTAATTTCATATATTTCTCTTAAATAATACTTTGTCATAACAATCATTTAAAGTTTGTGGGTGTTGGTCTTGGTTACTCGCTGGGTTTCTGAGCCATAAAGTTTCTGAGCCAGACTTGACGATGGTTTTGAGGATAACCAATATCTCAGGAACATCCTCAATATCAGGTGGTCGGAAGTTATCACCAATAATCAACTGTGGGAGAGGACCAGACAAAACCCAATCGAGATTGACATCAAGAAATGGAAATTGGGATGGATTGGCCACACACCCTGCAAGCCTGCTTCTAGTGTCACCAGGCAGGCCCTTGACTGGAATTCACAAGGGAAGTGAAAAGTGGGCTGACCAAAACAGATTTGGTGCAGAAGTGTTGACCCAGAGTTGTTGAAGGCAGCCAGCATGACATGGGCCAAGCTGAAGAGGATTGCCCGGAACTGCGTCCGTTGGAAAGGTGTTGTACCCCAAGGAACCATATAACAATCATTTAGTCATTTAGTTTAAGAACAGACACAACTTAAAGTTAACTTTTACATTTCCTTTGTCAATGATGTCATATTATTTTCTATTAGAAATATAGTTGTGATTTGCAAAAAGATGTAGTTTACTACCAAACACTAAAACAAAGATCATGCAACTTGTCTTCTATGTGAAATGTCATTTTAGAATGTAGTCAACCATGATGCTCCACAATTTCCTGTTTCTTTTTCTTCTAAACAACAGTTGACTCTTTACCTTCTCTCTTTGTCATCATTCTGCCACCTATTTATGCAAACTTGCTTCACTCTGTTCCTCTTTCCTTCACTATGTCCTGTGAATGTTACTTTTCCCAAGTGCTCTTTTCTCATAATGTCACAGAAATTTCAACTGTCATTCTGATTTTAAGTGCATTCTAAGCTTAAATAGTTATACAGACCAATAACTTTTGATGTTTGAAATGTGTTGCTTATAATGTAATAAACATTTACAATATGATTGGTGGCTATTGGCATAGGCCTTACTGTGGACAATTGACAAGAAACTACTTTACAAATGGTTAGGCAGATTCATCAGCTTTTGATGAGACCAAAATATTGGGAAATAAGTGTGAAAATTATAAAATTGCCAAAAACAATTCAAACACATGCAGTTTAATGATAATATTATTAATTTCCCTACACAGAAACTTTTTTCATTCATCAACCAAGCAGTCAGTGCTACTGTCAGTTGAAATTTCTAAAATCTTTCTCTTAAAATCAATGATTCAGGAAAATGTTTTTTTCAAGTCCAATAGCTGTTATTGCTCTTGCCAGTATTGATAGGGGTTTCCTTCCTAACTTTTGTTTGAAGTAATGTGGAATGTCAACATCTTGATTATGTTATTATTTTCTCTATCAAGTTATATGTGCTATCCATTTTAGTTGTTGGTGCTGTTGGTAGTCCTCAAGTAATGTAGTTTCTATTATTTGGTACAATATTTTGTTTGTGATTCTGTAGCACAGATCCACAAGTTTCAAAGAATGATGATCTTTGCTGAGACTCTCAGGCTTTACTCACCATTGATCATAGGAAATGGTTGTATACGGATGACAGTTTAGATGGAACAGATGTATGGCATCCATATGAAAGTCTTGATTTGATGAGACTATTTAAAAACATGACTCAAGTTTTAAGGTTGATGTTTTGTTGCTGTGATAGACAAAACTACCTCTGACACAGCCTATTCTATGTTGTTTCCTTTTCTCCTATATGTAATTTGTAATAGCTGATCTATATGCCGAGGTATCTGAAATATTTAATATTTACTAATTCCACTTCCTGAATTTTTATGATGAATCCAGAATATGTGCTCTCGCTGCTTTCATTCCAATTCTAGATTATAGTTTCTGTTTTGGAAAGGTTTATCTATTTCTTGAACACTTGGTAGAGGACATTGATTCTCTATTTAAGGTCATTCTTATTCCAGCTATGAACATCTATGTCATCAGCATATCCACCCCCCCCCTCATCATCAGTACATTAGCCTGGGGAGGGAAAGCAGAATCAGTGTCTTCTATTGATAGATTAATTTGGAATTTAGTATGAAATGCTTAAATGTTTACTGCTTATCTCGTCACACCTGTGTTTATAAATGCTCAGATCATAATCTAGGAAAAGATTAAATAGACTGGGGGCTTTCATTCCTTCTTCTTGTACTCTTAATGAGATTTAAAACATTTCTGTATTTAGGTCCTTGTCAGACATGTAAGATTCTATAGATTGATAGAGTTCCTTTATTAAGTCAAGGCCTTCAATGGAATGCTTGGAAAGTGGTTTCTAATTGTTGAGGAGAGGTAGTCTCAATTGATGTCAAAAAAGCAGGTATACATCTGAGGTCAACAAAGCAGGTATACAGTTTCCTGTTAGAGAGGTAACTAATTTTGTGGAGTTGTTTGATGATATATATGCCATCTTTGCATCTCTTTCCAGAATGAAAATCAAACTGGGTCATGAAGAGTTAACTTTCATAAAATGATGAGAGCCTAGTTAATATAATGTTCATTAATACTTTCACCAGAATGATCCAATTCTCTTTTTGTGTGAGGGCCTTGAGATCTATGGTTCTGTTTTGATAATGCATTAATACATGATAAACCCCACTTTTTGGGGATGCATTTCTGATTCTAGACTTTTTTTCATAAAATAGAGAAACTTAGCTTGCATTATTTACATTATTCGAACTGTTATCCTCATCTTCATTGCCATATTCGCAACATTTCGGCCATCGTATGTTCCGGCCTTCTTCAGGTAACTGGAATTTCAAACCGAACCCATTATTTCATCTATCAGGGTATGTTGTTCTAGTTCCACGTTCCATGCCTCTTCCAGGTGTCTCAAAGACAGATGACCCAGTGGATAAAGACGTTGGCTAGATCCAGTGACTAGACCCGTGAGTTCAATACCAGGCCACAGCAGTGGTGAACCCAAACTTTGAGAGTTGAGTTAAAACGAAATAACTGAGATATCCGGAAGAGGTGTGGCACATGGAACAAGAACAATCTACTTCGGTGGATAAAATAAAGCTTTGGTTTGAAATTTCAATCACCTGAAGAAGCCTGGAGTGTACAGCAGCCAAGTCATTGTGAATATGGCAATGAAGATGAGGATAACAGTCCGAATAATGTAAATAATGCAAGTCATCATAATAATATATCTCAGATATATAGACAGATAGAGATACTTGTTATCAAATTTGGAGAGAAAGTAAGCTATTTTTAAAAGTGCACCTTTAATATCGAGTGGTGTTTTATTATTCTTTAGTTTTCTAATAACTTTCTTAATGTCCTCATCAGTTGGTTCATTATTGTTTATGTTTAAAGATGGATTTTGTAATGATTAGATGAATATTGGTACGTATTCTATTTCTTCAGGCATCTTTATTTTGGTGTAGTTAGGGTTGAAAAGGGTTTATGAGAACAGGACATTTCTTCTGTAGAGGTTTTGATTGTATGATATTATCGTGATTTTTCCCTTTTTAAAATATTGTCGATGCTGCTTGGCTTCATTAACATGCACACACACACACACACACACATTATATATATATATATATATATATATATATATATATATATATATATATATATATATGTATGCATATATATATATATATATATATATATATATATATATATATATATATAATGAAAACCTTAACCTTTCTTTATCCAATATTCATGGCATTTGTTCTAATTTCTATAGTGTTGAATCTTTTCTCTTGAAATGGTTTCCATATGTCTTTGCACTTTGTGAAACTAATTTCAGTTCTTCTATTGCTACCAATGAATTCTCTGTTCTATTTTCTTTTTTTTCAAAATGATCCTAGCATACACATGCATGGCCTCAGTGCTTATATTTGGGAAAATCTCCCAATTGACTGGGAATTATCACTTGAGTCCCCAGATGATTCTTTTATGTGCTTTTGACTTCTGTTATTGCACTTTGTTAGCTATCTGTTTTTCCTTTATTGCTCTCCTTCTCAGACCTATAATATATTAAACAAAATTTCTGATAATGTAGAAATAGCTTTCTACATCTATCTGCAAATATTTTTGTGTTTGGTGATTTAAAGGCTCATCACATCAAGTGGCTTATGCAATCTAATGTTACTGATGTTGCCAGTATTCAAACTTTCAATTTTTCCATTGCTCAGTCTCTCAGTCAAATAGTGGATTTCACTACTTGTTTCCTTAATAAATCTTTCTCCTTTGCTTCATTTGTTCTTTACCTCCTCTCCTAGCTCTTGTAGAGCATCACAAGTCTGTCCTCTTGGCAATTCATATCATGCTGTAGTATCTATTGATATTTTTCTTTGGTTGTCTATTAGACAGGAACCTTCTATTCTCAAGACTTCTTTCTGTTGCCAGCATACTGATTAGGATTAATTTTTTAACTTTATTTGAAATGCCCTTTCGATTGATATTCTTAACGTTCCTATTGAGATTTCTTCTTGGGTTAAAGCTGACATTTATGCTTTTGTACTTTCTCACAAATACCAGATGAAATTGATAGGCATATAACTCAATCCATGTTTTCTGTTATCATTTCTAAAATGGATCCTCACAGTGCATGTGAAATTCTCATATTCTCTAAAACTGAGTAACCCCTTGTTTCCTAGTGGCTTTATTGCATTGATTAATGATTAAAACAAATATTATATAAAATTTGTCATATTTATGGTGTAGGAATGCTCAATATTGTAAATATAGACAGTATGGACATAGAAACCAAATCAGTGTTAATTTCTTATGGCTACTCTGTATCTGTCTATCTTTATTTCTCTCTGTTTCTCTATCTATTAACTATGTTTGCCTCTCTGTGTCTTTACATCTATTTCTCTCTCTCTCTTTCTCTCTCTCTCTCTCTCTCTATATATATATATATATATATATATATATATTGATATATAAACTATTATCTATGTTCATTTGTCTATCTGTCTATCTATCAACTATGTTCATCTCTCTGTCATTCTTTCTCCTTCTCACTGTCTATTTATATCAGTAGCTTCTATCTATCCCCCTCTCTCTATTTATTTATTTATTTATGTTCATCTCTCTGTCTTTCCATCTCTCTCTCTCTCTCTCTCTCTATCTATCTATTAACTATGTTTTCCTCTGTGCCTTTCCCTCTCCCTAACTCTGTCTATTTATATCAGTAGCTATCTGTCTACCTATGTTCAACTCTCTGTTTTGCACTTTCCTTCTCTCAATGGGAATAAAATGAATCCAATGAATAACTGACTATCTATCTATCTATCTATCTATCTATCTATCTATCTATCTATCTATCTATCTATCTCACACCACACATCAAAAAAGTAAGAATGCAGATGGTATATAATGGAAGGCTGCCAATAAAGCATGAAAGAATGACATTTCTAACTTGGTGCATCCTACTTGGCTGAATTATGCCCAACCACAACATGTGCACAAAAGTGGCAGCTGCACAGAGAAAAAGCAACATTTTATCAGCATAATTTCCATTTTTTGCATTATTTCTATCAGAGTGAGTAGTAATCATCTATTCACTGGGTGCACTAAATTGGTGTCCTTATGTCTGATGAAGTTTAGTTAATATACATTTTGTTATGTTGGAAACATTAAGTAGTATTGAAATATTTTTGTTATTCAAAAACCTTGAAATTGTATTTCCTGTCCATCTCCAAAGATTATCTAAGACTCAAATATATTATTAATATTAGACAATGTTTAACCTTTATGCTTGCAAAAAAATGGTGTTTTAAAAGGACAGTTATTCCCTTGACATCACTATTACTGTATACACTTTTGACTCCCTTGTTAATAATAAAACTCAAACACATAATATCAGATTTATACATTTTCTTTATTCTTGAGTTTTGACAACAAAGATAAACACTATTTATTTATTAGATTGCTTATTTACAAGAATAATTCTATATTGGCAAGATTATAAAAATATGTGAACCAAATATTATGAAACATTTATTATTTACTATTTTTAAAGAAATAACTATAAAAAGGAACTTTTTATTCATAAATTTAATAAAGTGTCTGTGAACAAGAAAAATTAAACACTTAACAATCAACTGTAATTATAAATTTTGAAAAAATGCATTTTCTGTGCATTTCTTTCATTTGTTCCTGCTACATAAATTCAGTGAAATAGGTTGAGAGCATCTTTCTTTTCTCTAACGTATTTTGATCATTTTGTGATTTTTTTTTATAAAGTTTGGAATAAAAAGATTTCTTTTCAAATTTATTTCCTTATAAAATTTTAAATAATAAATCTTTATAAAAAGGTAAATAATAAATATTACATTGTATATAATACACATATTTTTATAATCTTGTAAATAAACATTGCTGAGGGAGTCAAAAGTGTATACAGTAATAATAGTGTCATGAGAACATTCAAACAATTGTGACATAATTTATGTCCAGAAAAGAAAAAATTTATAAGAACATAAGAAAAATTAAATAAAAACATAACTGCAGTACCTTGTCAGTCCTTTTTAACAAAACTTATATGCATGTATATATGTATATATATATATATATATATATATATATATATATATATATATATATATATATACAAGTATAGGAATGGTATATATGGAATAAATTCCAATAACCAACAAATACTATTCTTAAAAGAGTGCTCAATACAGAGTAGAGCAAACATAATCATTTATTCAAAAATTATAACATAAATATGTTATAAAATCACTACAAAAATAGCCATTTTGTTTCAACACTTCTGGTGTCTTATCAAGTGATGGTGTTGAATGTAGAATAAAGGGTTTTATTCTACATTCAACACCATCACATGATAATACGATAATAAATTATGCAAAAATGAAAATAACACTGACATCTCATTTTAACTGATATATTTACCAAAATTACACAAAAATATCTTGAAATACTAAAGAGTAAATTTATTCAATAAAATCACCATTAGCTTCAACCACATCCTCCAATTGACTTTGGAATCAACTTTAAGTTGGTGAATGCGGCCATAATCCTTGCTTTCAGTTCATCTTTGGTGTTACAAGGAGTTTTGTTGGTCTCTTGTTCAACTGCTCTCCACGCATAATAATCAAGGGGGTGCAGTCTGGGGAGTTAGGTGGCCAGATGTAAGGAGTGGTGTTGGTGCAGAAATTGTCTGAAAGCCATGACTAGGTTCTCCTGCTTGTGTGGCATGGTGCTAGACATAGGACCTTCCAGCAGCCATCCTCTTGACCCAGGGCTGCACTACCTCCTCAACACATGATGTAGGATTTTGTGATGAGTCTGTGGCCCTGTGGGAAGATGAATGGAGGCATAACATTGCCATCACTAGTTATCACTCCAAACAACATGATGTTGAACAGATATTTGGTTTTCATTATATTTTCAGTACATATTTTGGGGACACAGCATGCCAAAGATTGTTCTGTGTGCTTACCATCTTATCCTGGCAGAAATTTTTCTCATCTGAGAAAAACCAAAGCATGTTCAGTGTGTGGGGATGTAGCACAGTCTTTCCTCTTGTCCTTCATGGCTTGGGATAAAAACTGGTCCTTTTTCTTCTTGTAGAAGAAATACTGAATGTCTTCATGCAAGCAGTACAGCATGCTTTTTCCAATTTCTGGTGGAGTGAATAGTGTCGTAATGCCCTTTTTCTCACAGATGGTGCCCAACTGACCCTACTATACTGTGCAGTCAGCAAAATCAAGAACAATGTGCAAAATTAAAAATATAAAATGGCGCCAATTTAACCATTGCACCCTGTACATATCTAGGGTTAGCCAAAATGTTTATCCAGTTATTAAGGAAAAGCTCTCTCTCTGTCATTGGCATGTTTATTCAAAGAATAGATATGTAAAAATTAGACTTCCTCTCAACCAGGTGCTGATAGCCCAGGGGTAGAATCTCTGACTGATAGCAAATCAGTCAGGTTTCAATCCTGGCTTGAGGCAATTAGATGTCTAGCCACACTGATGAGCTGGGATACAGCAAAACAGTCTGTCTGTGGATGACAATATAAATATACACACACACACATATATATATATATATATATATATATATATATATATATATGTAAATAAATATACAGATACCTATGTTTGAAGTTAAAGTTTCATTTTTTTTACCAACTTTTCAGACACAAATTATTTGTGTCTGATAAGTCAATAGAACAACAAAACTTTGCACTTCAAATGTAGGTATATGTATATTTATTAATATATACTTTTTAGATCTGTCTAATCATATTGAGCAGTTTTGTTTACACCTTAAATTAAAATGGGTAAACATTTATTTGCTTACCTGTGTATGTACGCTAACAAATATATACTGTTCCTAATATCTTTATTTGATTAATACGTATATATATATATATACACACACGTGCATAGACACACGCATATATATATATATATATATATATATATATATATATATATATATATATATATATATACATAAAATTGATACATAATGTGCCCAATCCTATGAAACAAGTTTGAAAGCAAATAGAATTATGAATATAGCATGAAAATGAAGTAAATTTAATTATTTTCAAAATTTACAAGTTTATTTTTCAAAATCATCACTATTTAGCACTAGAGATTTTTCAAGACATTCTATCCATTATTTCATTCCATCTATGAAGAAAGTTTCTGTTTTTATTTATTGATCCAATTGTACACAGAAAATCCAACTTTCAGCAAAATTGGATGGAAACATTAAGCTTTCAATGCGTCTTTCTGTTTGGGGAATAAATAAATGGAAGACGATGATGTCAAATTTACACTCTTTGTTAACTGTAACACAGTGTTGTGTTGTTGTCATGCAATGTTCATTTTCATGTCAGGAATTATTCTGCAGAAAGAGTCAATTCTCATAAGGTTTCACAAGATCTTACTTTTGGTAGAAATTTTATTTGAATGACTTGTTCAGAGAATTTTTACTTTATGGAACATACTCCCATGATGATGCTTCCCAAACCACTATAATCAAGGCCTATTCAAGTCTAGAACCACCTGTTATCATAGACAAAACTACTCCTAGTGCAACATATCCCATGTTAAATTTTCTTAAATGCATTATAACTGATGCATACACTAATGTACTTAAAGTGTTTAGATTTTATTAATGGATTTAGAGTACATGTCATTTGAATTTCGGATCAAAGTTTCTGTTTTGGAAAGGTTTATTTTTAAAACTTTTGAGAAGTGTATGCATCTATTTCCCTTTTTCATATCAGGTATTAAAAAAATTCTTGCTACTGGCAGGCTAAAATGGTTAACAGATGAGGAGAGGGTAATTAAGCCACTGAGAAAATATGTCTCCCATAACTACTTTACAGACAGTGTCAGCAAAAAGTAGTTACACCCATAGAAGCCAATAACTATATTTTGATCGACATGAGGCCGACATAAAGAAAAAAGAAAGAAATAATGACTATCACCTTCACTTTCAAACAATCACAATCCTCTTTTATGGCCAGTATTGTATTGTCTATCAATAAAATGCATTTACTGACATAATTTGTATAATTTTTGATATTTTGTATATGAGCAGATGAATAAAACTACATGCATTTATAAAAAGTTGTTTTTCCAAAGCATGATAACACAGGTAGAATTTTGTGGCCTAGCATATGTGCTGATTCCTTAAGATTACAAATTTTCCAATGGTGTTCTTTGTCTATGATCTCAACCTGATCCCACAGAGGGAAGTGATCTCCCTTTTCTCTCCATATATGGTCAGCCACACCTGATTTTTCCACTTCCCCTCGTCTTACAGCTTTCTGGTGTTCTTGAAGCCTTAACTTAAGTGGGCGGCCTGTCTCCCCTTTATATTTCTTTCTAGAGCTGCATGTGATAGCGTACACACAGTCTTTAGTCATGTTCACCTCTATGGAGGGTCTTACTCGGGAGAGGTATCTGCGAAGTGTTGTCCAGCTTTTGAAGGTTGTCCTGATGTTATATTGACTGCAGATCCTTTGTATTTTCTCTGATAACCCCTTCACATAAGACAGGCAAAAATTGCAATATGAGCACTGATAAAAAATGTTTGCTGAAGACATTAGTTTTATAATACCCAGAAATTCATACACAGATGTCCTCAAGGAAACATGACACAGTGGATAAAGGCGTTGGTTAAATCCAGTGACAGGACCCAAAGAATGTGAGTTCAATACTAGGTTAAGGCATTGGAGAACTTGGAGAAGGGAATTAACAGGAGATAACTGATAACTGACATCCATTAAACATGGCACGTGGAACTAGAACAGTGAGTGAAATAAAGGGTTCAGTTTGATATTCCAACCATCTGAAGAAGGCCAGAGTGTACAACGACTGAAACGTTGTAATAAATATGGCGACAATAGTCTGAATAGTGTACATAATACCTCATCTCAGAAATACAGACAGATACAAGCTTTTTGGTGTTATTATTAAAGGAAAAGAGAACATCGCTATGTTGATACATGTTATTTTATTCCAAGTACTTTCAACATAGCACAATGTCATCATCAGGGTGTTGTTTATTTCAAGACAAATATTGTAGTGTTCATCATTTTGAAAGACAAAATTGCTGTGTTCATTTGAAAGTTAATTTTTTTAATTATGAAGTGAAGAATGCTGAGGCAATAATTGATCACTAGACACCACATCAGAGGAGGTAACTAAGTATGGTTTATTAAGAGTTTTTAAGAAATAGATATTAAAACTATTATTGCAAACCTTGATATATTAAACTATTGTACACAGCAGTATTCAAAATTAATTTTATTAAGGTATGGTTTCATTTTTTTAATATAGATAGCCTTGAGAATTTTTACTTTATATTTATGATTTTCATGCAAAATGTATAGATGTATTTTCAACAAGAATTTTTCTGAATTGTGAATGTGGACAGGTATGCTATTTTAGAAATATTAGACATATCATTCAAATGGAAACTCAGCCGTTGAAACAACCTCATAGGTAGATTATTCATTGTTTCACTCTGACCATCTTATCTTCAATATACCCTGTGAGTGTCAAATTCTCCAAGCCATCCTTTCTCATTATGTGCTCTGGAAATTTCTCTATTAGCTCTTTCTGGTCCAAAGTGTCCTTTTTGTTTCAATTTTACTTAAAACTTTCTTGTTGCTTACTTTTACCAACTATGGTATTCTCAACATCCTTCTACAGAACCACATATTTGTTGCTTCAAGTCTCTTCTTCATCTGTGAGCAAATTGTTTAGCATTTGCTAACATATTAGAAGATTAATATTACATAACAGTTCAGCACACTTTTCTTAGTTTCTAATGAAATTTTGCTGTCAATACTTTAGGTTTTGGAAGGCTTCTTTTGTAATTTGTACATATTTTCATATATCTGTGAGGAGTAATGGTATTGTTTGACACCCCTGTCACATAAGAATTTTTGAAAGCTCACCCTTAGTGCAAGAATCTGAAGTCCATTAACAATGATATATACAAAATTAATGCTTAAAAGTGAAATTGATGATCAAACTACTGAATCTTGCAAAACTTTTTATTTTACCACATTTGTAACATTGATTTTAAGGGTCAACCAATACAAATCTGAAGAACCACTCAAGTTAGAGGGTTTCTGAATGAATTATGTGATATGAGCATAAGTAAGAAGTGAAGATTAGGAGGATATGGCAGATAGACAATGAATGAGCCTAGACTTGCAAAATTGTAATGTTTAGCATCAACATAGAATTTTTACAAAATACCAGTTCTTAGGAAGAAACTCTCTGAGTGAAACTTTCCCCTTATCAAAGGAATACAGAAGGAATGAGGGTGATTAAACCCTGTGGATGTAGCAAGGTAGATCTTGGCTGAAAGGTCTGAGATTGTGGCACTAGAGCTCTTCTAAACATTTGCCATTGAAGTAGTGATAAGCTTGAGATGTACTGTAATAAGCTTAGGAAACATCCATAATAAATAAATGTTTTTAAACATGTTTGAACTTTATAAATAAAAATGTTATGAGTCCTGTAAACCCTTTAGGGTTGTAGGCATAGCACATGTATTGCATCCATAACAGAAGTAGGTATGTCTAGGGCAAGGGCCTGACGGAATCCATCTCTCTTTAAACTTGCTTTGAGCTTAGTATTGTCCTTCCCCTACACTGGCTGCCAATCAAAGCTAAAAAGACCAGTCTGCCCTGCTATTAAACCCTGGCTGAGGAGGAAGTTGGATTAACATATTTTCCAGCTTATTAGTGCAAAAACAAATGTAACAAATTTGAGTTTGTTTCACAAACCCCATTTTCCACACAGATAAACTTTATGCCATGTGCACATCCAAATAAAGATATAAAAAAATTAAAATAAGAACCTCCATGAAGGAAAAAAATAAATTAATTAAAAACATAAACAGAGGGTTTATTAATTGATTAAAAATAAATAAATGAAAATTAATGTTGAAAAATTCAGGGATTTAAATTTCTATTTTTGAGATAGAATTCAAGATGGCTTCCTATCTTTTTTGAGTTTATTCACAATCTTCCCCTTTCTCCTGTGTAAGCTCAAAGTAAATTTGCTTTTGGACTATTTGAGTAAATATCAACATGTTAATTATCAAGATCACAATCTTTCTTTTCTCCCCTTCCACTGATGTTATCATGGCAGCTGTGTGATCAAAAGAATATTTGGCAAAATAAAACTTTTTTATTCAGTGATCATGGCTCTCCCCAACTTCCTGTCTTTTGTTGCTGTAAGTAATTTTTAATCTTTTTTGTCTTCTTTCAGCATGGCTGATGCTAACCTCCAGGAGAGCAACTCTTTGCACCTTTTTGGTCTCACCTTTTCCACTGACAAAAATGGAGTGATTATATTGAATCAATTGCTAGTCTGCTGCTAAGAAGGTTGGTTCACTGTGTCATGGCAGACAATTTTTTCTCATCAGAATCCATCTGGCTCATTTATAAATCTACCAATTGTCTGTGCATTGAATATTGCTGCCAAATCTGGTCTGATTATCTGGCTATAAATCTTGGGATTCTCATCAAAATCCAAAGAAAGGTTTGTAATGGTATTGGTTCTGACCTGGCATTTTGACTGCAGTCACTTTCCCACCACTGTGATGTGGCTTTCCTCTCTCTTTTTTATAAGTATTTTCATGGCAATTGTTCTGTGGTATCTCGGTCACATGAATTTAACGGTATTAATAGATTAACAACTAGGTTTCATGGTTTTGCTGTTGAAATAGGTACATCTAACTGCAAGTTCTATTTTGATAGTTTCTTTTCTTGCACTTCTCGTCTGTGGGACTCTCTTATAGTTTCTGGCTTCCTTGCCATCTAATCTTCAAAAATTTCAAAGGAACATCAATTGCAATATTTTGTCTTCCTGAAATCTGTTCTTTCAGTGTCATTTCTCATCATTAATATCATCACATTCTCTTTGCCTTGATTCAGTGGGAAAATGATTAAAATATTTAATTCACACAAACTCATTAAGTAGGTTAATTGTTATTTTCCTCTGCTTCTCTTACATTCAGTATATCTTGTGTGTATTAGATTCTCCAAGCTTTCTTTCCTCATTTTTGTGTCTTTGAAATGTCAACTATTTGTTTCTGATTATAAGTATAAGTTTCCTTGTATTTCCCATTTTCCTTTAGACTTCCTTATATGTTCTGGCCATAGAATTCTCAGCATTTATTTGTAGAACAACATCTCTGTTCCTTCAAGCCTCAGCTTCCTCTGTGAAGAAATTGTCCAGTGTTCACTGCTATGTCGGAGATTAGATATCACTTAGTACATCAGCACTCTTATCTTTCTAATAAAGATTTTAATGTTTTCCTATTTCCTAGTACTTTGCTTAGTTTAGGCAAGACATCTTTGCTATTCTTGTGTACCTTCAGATTTTTATTTCACATTTTATATTGTATGTTAATACTCAGATAGTGAAGTTTCTGTATTTGCTTGGTTTAGCCATCCCCAATATGCAGCTCACACCTTGGAATGTTGTAGGGGAGTTATAACTCTGAATAAATAATTATAAACCCCCCCTTACATTTACATATATACAAAAATATCCATAAAAATGAGAAACAGCAAAATGTGGAAATGACCAAATGAGTATTATTTATTATCTGGTGTTGGTGAAACAAAACATAGTAATATTGTGTAAAATTTTGATTTTGGATTCAAATGTAGATCAAATATGGATCAGAATCTGACAGAATGATAAGATAAAGGATAAGTAAACTGTATACAGTCTTTCTCGTATGTTTTTATAGATGTGTGTAATGAGTGTCCAGAGAATTTAGTTGGAAAATACAAAAAGTGTGTTACCAGAAATTCTTTTTCATGTGATAAAAGATAAATATTACTATTATAGTCTGAAAAAGAAATGAAATTTTTGTTGATGCATGTGTTAATGATCTGCCTGTGTGAACTGCTTTTCCAATAGTGAGAATGTCAATGTGTGTGTGTAGAGGAGAAAAGTCGGATCAATTCTCATTGGTTTAGAATGAGTGAATTAATGATAATTATTATAATTATTCTTTTGACACTATAATTAATTTTTATTTATTTATTTTTTATGGAAACAACAGATTCCTCTTTTGCTAAAAATCACGCCTTTTGTTTCTTTGCAGTTAAAATCCTTTCTTCTTGATTTCCTTTACTACCTTGTCTGAAGGTTCTTTCAGTTTTCATCCTGTGTTTGCCATCAGCACTCATTATCTTTGTATCTTGTGTTGTAAAGATTATGTCTGCCACCAATAAGAAAGGGTATTCTCCTCTGGTTCAAATTTTTACAGATGCAGATTTTACAGGCTCTTGTTTATTGCTGATGAATATGCATAGTAAATACAATGTAGAAAAATAGTATTTTGCTGCAGAAAGCTTGCTCTATCCTATAGTGTTATGGTGCTCTCTGTATCTTTTGTAGTTTCCATAAGCAGGAGGGACTATTTTCATTGTGACTGAGCATGTTGGATAATAGGGTTACCACCTTTTAACTACAACTACTACTCACCACACTCCTACTACTTTACTATACAGCCCAAATACTATAAAAGTCTATTGAAGATGTGAAATAGATTAATATATAGTAAGAGATTAATCAGTCAGTTATGTGCCATGCATGATACACACTTAGGTGATCATGTATCTTTCGATACATGACTGACGAAGTAGAGTTTTTCTTGCAGTAAGTTGCCATTTTTTTCTGCAGTAGACCAGTTGCCATCCAAGGCTATAGAACCTAGTCTGCCCTGCTATTTACCCATAGCTGGAGGAAGAAGTGGATTCATACCTTTCCCAAGGGTATTAGCACATTAAGTGAATGTAATGGATTCGACTGGAATTTGAGGCACTATCCATAACTCCACCGTCAAGTCCACTAATCAGTGTGACTTTGTGAGTGAAGCATAGAATGACTTAAGTACAATTGAAGTCAGTTTTTTTTTTTTTTTAATCGGTATCACCCCATGCAAGGCAGTAAATCCACTAAGACACAAGGGGTTATAGTGTGTGAAAGAATTAGGAATAAAAACATTAATAATGAAGAAAAAAAGAGTAATCAGGAAGACAGTAGATATCTATTGACATCGCATTTAGATTTTTACAGATTAAAGTTGGCTAGAAACCATGGAGCTGGAAGGGAGTTCCACAAACAAGAAACTGTTAGCAAAGAATTTACAGATTTACAGCTCAAGTCTAAATTGATGAGATCTGGATGCCAGTCTTGTACTAAATTCACAAAGTCTATGTACCATAGCAAAGAGCTCATCCAAGCAATTACCAATGTTGTAAGAAATTATCAAAAATGAATGACAAAGTCAAAAATTTAGCTCTATATTCAATTTGAAACCACAAGTTCTAGTGTAAAAATATCTGCTACAATTTGACCAGAATTAAAATAAATCTTTGTATGCTACAGATACAACATATTTCAAACAAATGTAATTGGATACAGAGATTTAACTTGTATCACCTCAAGAAATATAATAACGATGGAGACATAACAGCTGGTAATGTGATATAAAATCCAGACAAAGATATATATATATATATATATATATATATATATATATATAGGGTTGTGGGTGTGTGTATGAATTTTCTCTTGAAACATTTGTTGACTTCACCTCCTCTCCCAGCCTTGTGATGAAGGTAATCAATTTTATTTGTCAGATGCTAACAATAGAAATCAATTGGATGTGGGATCAATATTTGATTAAAGTTACTGTTAATCTCACACAAGTTTGCAATGAACAGAATTGCATCATTTACTGATTGAAAATATTGCAAAAGTGCAAAAGTCCTAAGATGAAAAAATTCTTTTAGAATCTTTTCTTTGCTTCGTGGAATTTTCTTCTGTGTTAAAATTTGTTTGTATACTTTGGAATTATATGTTTTTTTTTTAATTGAATTGCCCCAAGCAAGGCTGTACAGCCACTAAGACACAGCGAATTACAGGATATAGAAGAATTATGAACAGAAATATTAATGATGAGCAGAAAGATAAGAGAGTAATCAGGTGGATAGTAGATAACAATTGACATTGCATTTAAGTTTTTGCAGATTAAAGTTGGCTGGTTTTGTGATGTTGGAAATCTTCGCTTATCTCTTTTGCTATGTCAAGCAAAAGCTCGTTATCACTTCCAAAAATGCTTGCCGTATTCGAGACTTTATCGATGCTGGTACTAGTAGTAATGCCTTCCAATAATATCCACACTAGTAATACTTGTTCAAGTAATAATCGCCAAATAATATAATGATCAGAAGAGAATCATAATCCATAGAGTAGTAGAGTAGAGAGAGTAAATGTATAGCAATAGTGGGTAGACGAAAAGAGTGAATAGTGATCATATAGTCATCACGCTACTTCCTATTTATTCACTTCCTTTATGATCACATGATCTACTTAATAATGGAATCGCCCGTGTTACTCACTGGCGATCTAGTTTCAAATTACTATGTCGGCAACAACACTTACTCTTATACAACAGCTGGAAAGCATGGAGCTGGAAGAAAGTCCCACAAGTGAGAAGTGTGAGAGAAGAAACTGTTAGCATAGAATTTACAGCTACATCTAGCCAGCTCAACTCTAAATTGATGAGATCACTTAAATTTATAATGGCTAGGTACCATAGTGAAGAGCTCATCCAAACAATTACCATGAAAGAATTTATAGAAAAGACATAGAGAGGCAACTGTATGGTGGTAGGAAAGTGACTGGAGATGAGCCACCAGATCAGGACCAGTAATATTGCAGATTCTTCTTTGAATCTTATCAAGGAGCTCAAGGTAAATAGCAGGGACACTGGACCATATGTGTTTAGAAAATTATGTGCTCTAAAGAAGTTTCATAGATATTCCACTCTTATTCTATTTGTTATTATTAAAGATTTTGCAAATAGGATGAGATTTGATGGCTGTTGCTCAACTGACAACCTAAAAATGTCTGTCACCAGTGTTTTAGTGATCTTATATCTTAATAGTCTGTTATTTCATTGTTTGTTTGTTTGTTTGTTTCTTTCTTTCTTTCTTTCTTAGCATCTCTTCATTTTCTTTCTTTTTTGTTCTTTCTTAATATCACAACACTCTTTTTTTTTTTTTTAATATTTTCCTTTTTTTTGTTAACATTGCCTCTTTGTTTTTTTTTCTAATATTTTAACACTTTTTTCTTTTTACTTTTTAATATTTTCCAACACTTTCTTTCTTTTTTTCCATTTCCTTTTATCTTTCTTGATATCTTTTCACTCTTTTCTTTTTCTAATTTTTCCAATTCTTTCTCAACATTTCCTCATCTCTTTTATTTTCTTTCTTACTTTTCAAGATATTACTCCTCTTTTTTGTTTTCTTTCTAATATTTTCCAATACTTTTTAATATTTTCACCCTCTTTCTTTCTTTCTTTCTTTCTCAATATCTTATCACTACTCTTTTCTCTTTCTTTTCAGACAGATGTTCTTGACTTTCCAGATGGTTCTTAGCTTTGTAACAGCCATTGTCAACAAACAACAGCTGTTGTTTGTGCTGCTCTTAAAATTCTCTTCTGGATTGATTTTTGCCAATAATCAAGCCAAGGTATTTGGATTTTCATACTATTTTAAATGACCAACCACTGCTTTATGTCTTAGGTGAAAGATATTTCAACCAAAAAATATAAACTTGAAAGTAATTATGATAGCTTTCCACAGGTTTTGTTAGTATTTTATTAATATATTTAAGTGGATGGGTTAACTGAACTGTAAAACAATGGCATAACATCATAGAACAATTTTTTTTATTAAAGGTTTTGCATGGAGTTAACTTAAGTCACACACCAATTATTCAGACACATTGGCTGGAAGCTGTATGCTGTTTCTGAAACTTTTCTGGTCCCAGTGGATTTAGTTAGCACCTCTATATGGACAAGTTTTGTATGCAAGAGAATTTGAGAAATATTTACCATTTTGTTTTTATGGCTTATTAATCCATTGCAGGTTATTTAAAGCCACAAAATATTTTTAGACTGTAAGAATATTTTTTTAGATAATAGTGATTTAATGGCACAAGTTTTATTAATTAACCCATATATATATATATATATATATATATATATATATATATATATATATATATATATATATATATATATATATATTTATGTATATATGTAATTATCTGTTGGTATATAATCCAAGTGAATTCTAATAATATAAAATATTAAAAATGATCCACAAAAAGTGCTCAATGTATTTATTATAACAGAACATATAAATTACATAGAATAGAAATCCAAATTTACCTCATTCAAATAGCTATTTCGAGCAACAAGTCCTATATTGTTGGTATTGTCAAATCAGAAGTGTGAAGGAATAAAATAGGAACTTAAAATTTAAACATTTAAAAATAAAAAGAAGAAGAAGAAGAAAAAAAGGGAAAAAGAATAAGTAAAAGGAGAAAAGGGAGAAAGAAGAAAAGGAAAGGAAGTAGGAGGAGTTGATGAAAAAATATAGACATTAAGTTAACCCAACACACAGTATGATGGGAGGGGGAGTGTCTGGCTTAAAATAGAGACAGTTAATATAACCTTGGCCTATATTTTAAAATATTAACATCCCAAGTCAGGTTGAAAATGAATCTCAAAATTAACGATGAGGTCAAACAATTTAAAAATAATTAAAATAGATAATAGTATATATTAGTTATAAACCAAAGAACAAAAAATATATTTTGTTCTTTTAAAAAAATTCCCAAATCTTTGCTAGCAAAAAATATAAAAAATGATAATAACCATAAATAGATAGTCTATATAAAGAAAAAATAACTTAAAAATATTTAAAATTTAGGAAGATTTTTTTTTAAATATTAAGAAAATGTATGTAAAACAGTAAAATCTAAACTTAAAAATTAGAAATATATAATAAAAAATATAATAATTAAAAAAAAAAAAAATAATTAATTAAAAGAGTAATAAAAAAAAAATAAAATAATAATATAATAATAATAATAATAATAATAATAATAATAATAAAGCAAGATGATAAAAGAATAAGAAAAGTAATGAAGGTAAAAAATGAAAAGGTAAAAAAAAATGATAATGATAATAAAAAATAATTATGAAGATAAAAATAATGATAATAAAATTTATGAAAATAAAATATAATAAGGAAAAATAGGAGAAAATCTTTTTAACATATACAATTTAAAACAATCAATAAGTTAGTGGAAAATTATCAGATAGGATTGAAATAGAGTAGAAGTAATGATACATGTATTAGATGATAAAAGATTAAGCAAGATCAATATTTTAGATCAGTTTAAACCTACTTCTGTGATGACATTTGGAAATTAAATCATTTCTTTGATTTAATAGTATACTTTGATTATTGAATTTTATTATTCTAATCTTCTCTTCTAAACATAGGTTACAACTACCATTAAAATTATTGGGAGTGTGAGCAAAACCTATAATTTTCCAGTTAATCTGAGGGTTTAAATCTTTCTCCCTCAATTCTCAAAATTTTTGCAAAGAGCAGTTTCGTATTTAATTTTGGTTTCAATAAAGAGTGCCTGTGTGTGTAAAGTCTTTGTTTCTATTCCCCAGCTGTAATTCCAATGTAAATATTGTGATTTAACTTATTTCCTTTGTGGTAAATAGTTGCTTAGTAAATAACCTTTGTAGCTCTGCATTTTCCTTCAACTGGACAATTTTTGCTACTTCTACAATTACAGGGGGGATCTATTTATTGTTGATCCCATAGAATTTACTTAGAATGTAGTTATTATGGGAGTCAATAATTTTGTACATGTTATTTGTGCAGGAGTAGCTTATTTTGATGATTTTCCTATTGAAGATCTTACTTAGAGAGTTGTTTTTTCGAAAATGTTTATTTATTAACTTCAGAAAAACTTGTCCAATATTAGTGTTGGATAATTTACAGAAGTGGGGGTTAAACGATATGAATTTTCTTTTTCTATTTTTCTGTTTACAAACCATATTATATGCTTCAATGTTACTGATGGAGTTTAAGTAGTATAGTTTATTTTTAAAGCCACTTTTGTGGAAAGCATTATTGTACAATTCTTTATTTTTATTAAAAATATTTCTTTTAGACAAAAGCTTTATTACTATTACAACCAAAAATTAAACTACCAAACTGCACTTTCCAAAACATTTTGGGAATTGAGCCACTTTTCATGATCTTGGGCTGTTGGATAGAGTGATAGCTGATAAGATTAATCAAAGTGAGTCATGTGTCCACAAGTTAATCAAAAAGAGAAATCAAACTGGAACGTATAATAGACATAGTGGATCTAGCCGACTGCTAAAAACTACTGACATGGAAGATAGAAACTGGGTTTGTCAATGCAAAAAAGAACGATTCTCAGCAGCAAAAGATGTTACCAAAGCGGTTAGTTTGGTGGTTTCTTCAAGAACAATCAGATGCAGGCTTTAAAGTAAAAGGCATTGTTTCCAAATATATAAAAATGAAACCTTTCATATCTAGAAAAAAATCGATGGGCATTGACTTGATGCAAATTTCATTTACACTGGACTAAATCTGATTGGGAAAATGCTATGTGGAATGACAAGCGCCTTTTTACTCTTATATATGAATG